>CAOGCB010035228.1:0-12348 GCA_948266635.1 Cnidoscolus chayamansa
CCCATTGGAGTCTTTCAAAGCCCAAACCCGCTAAAACCCATGTTATGAACCCCCATTTCCTTTTCTAGTTCGAAAGCTATAAACCCTAAACCCCTTCTTTCTCTCCCTCTCTCAGCAGAAGGCTACAAGGTGTGCACAGATGTTTCTTTCTCTCCTCTTGTTTTTCGTTTTCATTTTGTTTCTTAACTTTTGTTGATGATGTTGTTTTCCGTTTGGTAGACGGGAAAGTTCTTTTATTGGGAAAGGGGAGTCTAAGATTTTAGTTTCAGGTGGCTTAGTTTAGTTGGGTTCTTTTCATTTAATGGATACCATGACAACTTAGATCTATATTAGAGCTTTGCTTCACTTTTGTCAGCATCCAAATGAGGATGATGTTTTCTCGATTTGTTGACATTGTTTAAATCTCGTTTAGTCGCAGAGTATGTTCTATATTTTCTTAGCTCCGTTCAATTTGTTTGTTGGTGTGTACCTAGAAAAAATGTATCTGAGATTGGGTTTTTCTTTTATTGTTGTTTTCTAGAGTAACTTTTATGACTACAGAAATGTTAATAGGCAAATGGGAAATGGTTGGTTTTTAAGTCCATGACATTTGATGCTATTTACGGTGAAGAAATGTGCAAATTTTGCTCTATGTTGTTGTGAAAGAGAGATTAATAATCTCGCATGTCTCGTTCTCACCTAAATATCCTATCCACAGTGAAGAAAGTGTTAACTACAGAGGCTGTAAACTTTGAAAATGAAATTCCCGTGGAAACATAGCAAGAAAGATAATGGATTACCCTTGTTTCAACAGGTAGTAAGTTTGAGTCAAGAGCAGGTATCATTTTGCGATTTTAGATGTAATATAAGTTTCCTCTAGCTACCTAGTATTTAATTACTAGCAAGGTTGTGGGGTCTTGTTGATGGAATTGAATCTGACGCAAGTATTTCATCTAGAAGAAGTTGGTTAAGTTACCTTTATGCGTATACTTTGATGGGAAATGCATTTGCGTTTTCAATATTTTGGTTTTCATTCCAAGTCCTACCTGCTTATCGATGAAATGTCTTATGTTTCCTATCACATCTTTGTTATAATATTGCAGCTTGTTACTGAACATCTTACTTGGTTGTTTAGACATTGTTGAGTACCTGTATTTAATTTCTTACCCTGTTTATGCGCAGCTTTTGGAAAAATGAATTTCAACAATGTCAAAGTTCCTAAGGTGCCAGGTGGTGGTGCAGCCTCCACTCTTCTTAAGCTTGGTGTTATTGGTGGTATTGGTCTGTATGCAGCTGCTAACAGTCTCTACAATGTTGAAGGAGGGCATAGGGCCATTGTGTTCAACCGTATTCTTGGTGTCAAAGACGAGGTTATTACTCTTCATAATTTATTTAGAAATTGTGAATAAGCTCGTAGACAATAATAATCTGTCATCAAACATGACTTTCTTCTCATATATGTTTTTTGTGTTGCACATTTTTTCTCTCTCATATTTTCCAGCGTTATTTCTGTTCTAACAACTTGTCACATTTCTTAAGCATGCTTATGGTATTTCCTTCTTCTTACTATCTTCAATACCTTTCTTGTTATTTTTTTTTTTGTGATGCGGTGCACTATGTATTTTTCATTTCATCAAATGTTAAGAAATATGTAGGCAGGAATTAATTTAAGTAGTTTAACCAGATCTGAGTATATTGATTAGTGGCCTGGTGGTGAATATGTATGTTCCTCTGCAGCTGCACTTTCACTCCTTTGAAAGAAGCCTCATCAGAGACTCAGAACAATAATTTAAGCTTTTGTTCTTGTTGAGTAGGTGATACATTGTGTTTATCATTTATTTGGGATTAGATCCTATGGCATCTACCAGCATCCAAACATTCTTCCAATTACTAATTCTTTTTTTTGTCTTGTGTTTGTATCACTGTACATTCGTTTGTGGTGCTTAGATTATTCTCACCTCTCATGCATGATGCAAGAGGTTTTTTTATTTTTTCCGTGAATTGTAATTGTGTAAGATGCACTGGTCACTAGAAGGAGGATTTTATTTGCTTGATTGGAATTAACAGTGTGGTTTTTTCAACTTATCCTGGACAATAATGTTCATCATTTGATTTTGTTTTTCTGATCTCGCTAATATTTTTCAAATTCATACATGGAGTTGTTTTAATTTCTGAGTTTTAGCATTTAGTAGGACATTGTACTTGTTGAACGCGCAGGTTTACCCTGAGGGGACACACCTTATGATTCCATGGTTTGAACGCCCAGTCATTTATGATGTTCGAGCACGACCGCATCTGGTAGAGAGTACTTCTGGGAGCCGTGATCTCCAAATGGTAAATTTGTTGGGCTTTTTGTTTCTCCTTCATCTATGTTTCAGCAAATTGATAAAAATTCTCATTTATTTTTTCAGTTGTTGCACTTCAATACTTGATTGAAGTATTTCAATTTCTTAATCTCAGCTACACCATTTTTGTCCTGATTAGTTGTTCTCATATTTTATATATGGGGCCATTTTTGCTCTTTCGCTTTTCTTTTTCCCCAGGAAAGATGTTTGAAGATGATATTGTGCCCCAGGAATATTCTGAAATCTCCAATTCTTCAATTTGCTTTCCATGCAGACTCTAATCCCATGCTATTCTTGATTTTATATCATTAGTTTTGAACCTTGTTTTCATGTTTACATGCCCAGGAAGCCTTGGATGCTCATGAAATCCATCATCATATCTTGTATTCCCCCCATCATCCTATCATGAAATCCATCATCATATCTTGCACTTCAATACGAGTATATTGATCTCTCGCCCTTTTCTCATCCTCTCATTCATGTTTTCCACTTGGCCATACTTGAATCTTTTAAGTATTCAAGTTTAATACTTCCTTGAATAGTATGATCAGGTGAAAATGGTGTCAGTTGTTGATTTGTATATGAATATATTCAAGCATTTGAAACATTGGGTCTTAAAATTGTTGTACAGGTTAAGATTGGGCTTCGAGTTCTTACTCGTCCAGTGGCAAGCCAATTACCAATAATTTATCGAACCCTTGGTGAAAATTATAATGAAAGAGTTCTGCCATCTATAGTTCATGAAACGTTGAAAGCTGTGGTAGCACAGTATAATGCCAGCCAGCTCATTACTCAGAGAGAGGTAATGAAGTCATTATTTGGATTTATGTGCAAATTTAAATTTTTTCCTTCAGACTATTCTCTATAAGCACTTAATGGTCAAATTTGTATGAGTTGTTCCTGTATCACATAGTTTAAATACTCACATGCATATGGACATATATGTTGCTAGTAGACAAACATAAGATGTTCATCAAACGTTAGATTTCTCTGGTACTAGTAGATTTGGTAAAATTTATGCTTTATATATTAATCCTTGATTGCTAGTGGTTGTTCAAGGATCATTTTAATGATGATTACTGACAATGGTTTTAAACCTGGACCAGGCTGGTTAGTCAGACTGGCTTAATCGTGAACTGGAGTCTGGTTTGGTTTAGTTTAACTATCAAAGTCTGATTCTAAGAAACCCGATATAAACTGATTTGAATTGGCCTGATAACTGGCAAATCAGGCCAGCCAGTTGGTTTTCAACCAAGCAATCCAGTTTCTCGATAAAAAAAAAATGCAAAGTTGCTAAGGGGAGCTGATGGGTTTTGAAACCTGGGACCTGATGAATGCTCGACACCAGTAACCATGTGAACTATCATAGATCATTGTTAGTAATTTGATCATATTTGTTTAATAATATATTAGTTAAATTTCAGTTTGACCTTGATTGAACATTAAATACTTTAACCCTTGGCGTTTACTGACTGCTGACTCTAAAAACTTTGCTCTTGGCTGATTGATACTTTGCAGGCTGTTAGTAGAGAAATACGGAAGATATTGACAGAAAGGGCGTCTAATTTCAATATTGCACTTGATGATGTCTCCATTACAAGCCTGACTTTTGGGAAAGAATTTACTGCTGCAATTGAAGCCAAACAAGTGGCTGCACAAGAAGCTGAAAGGGCCAAATTTATTGTGGAAAAAGCTGAACAAGACAAGAAAAGTGCTATTATCAGAGCAGAGGTGAGAAGAAATACTTGGGCTTCATCTGCTTTAATTATGAGATATTGCATGGAAAATAAACAAAAGTGATTGACTATTGGCTTTGACCGCAGATTCCATATGGAAAATGTGTTTCATGTGGTTGGGGGGCGGGGAAGGAGAATAAATAATCCATCTTGTACTCTTTCATTTGCTTTGCTTGATTGTAACATATGGATTCACAAACCAATCAAAATATTCTTGCCTCTTTGTGATTGACAGGGAGAGGCTACAAGTGCACAGCTGATAGGTCAGGCTATTGCCAATAATCCTGCATTTATTACACTCAGGAAGATTGAAGCTGCAAGAGAAATTGCACAAACAATCTCAAATTCAGCCAACAAGGTTTTCCTTAATTCAGATGATTTGCTCCTGAGCCTTCAAAAGATGGACTTGGTTCCTCATGGGAAGAAGTAGAGCATCTCACATAAATAGAAGAGTAGTATTCTTCTATCAATTTCAGTACATGTGCACCAATATCAAGTCTCATCGTATATTTGGAGTCCACACTCGCATGGTGTATTCAGGATTTTTCAATAATTTTGAAGTACTTCACAATGGAGTTGAACCGTGATTGATACTTTGTTGGATATGAAACATAGGACTCTAATCGAATCAAACCAACTTTAAACCTCCAATACCCATGTTCATTTTTTTTAAAGATCAAATTTGATATCAAATGCATAGACCTTATATCATAAGTTTGGTTGGTTAGAACTTATATCAGAAGGAAGCTTTACTTGCGAACGCAACCTCATCAAGCTGTGCATGAATTGTGTGCATGTTAGATTGTCTAAAGAAGAGATGTGACACGTCATTTTGTGATAACATTGGAGATAAAATAATATAAAAAGTGGGGTTAGATGATGCATGAATGCGATGGAAGGTGGTTGGAATTTTCATGCAGTAGCACTAGTAAGATGACTTGTATACGTAAACCTTTTTGACATATTAACTACTAAGCTTAGTGCTCTGTTTTTGATATTTTAACCATTTTTGGTTCCACACGATGCATCCCCAACAACCCTTTTTTTTATTCTCTCTATTTTTCATGTTTAAAGTATTTCTAAAAATGACTAAATTCTATTTTTTTAATATTATTTATCATATGATTACAAGTTAAAATTATTTTAGGATAAGATTTTTATTTGTTTTAATTCTATATTTGAAATTATTAAATATTTTAAAAATTAAATAAATGGGTTATTATTGTATATTAAAATTTATAAAAAAAATTAAAAATTTAATTTGAGAAAATATAAAAATATTTTAATAGATTAATAAATTTGGAGATGATTAGTTGGTGGGTAGAATTTTCCAAATTGGTAAGGGCAGGGACACGTGAAAGAAGCCAAAGAGATGAGCGAATGACGTCACTTAAACGTAATCACACAGAGTGGGGGTGATGCTCAAGCTGTCGTGGTAGATATTACAGGTCACTATTCTGACGTATTTTTAGCTCTCGAAGCTAACACTAGTTCCACGTGGAGGGCCCAGAGGTGACATCACTCACACGCTTCATGATGGCCGGTGATATTAAAATTATGTGTTGATGACGTAGCGCATTGTCCGGCGTCCGCCAGCTCCCAGCGGCTATTTTGTTTGGCTTAACAGTACCATACGGTTTCGTCTTTACTTCACTGTATTAATTTTTATTTTTCATTTTAATTTATTTTTTTTATTCTCAATCAATTTAAAATAATTTAACATGTTAAAATATAATATTTAATTTAAATAAACTCATAATTATATAATCTTGATAAAAATTAAGAAAGATGGATCATTAAAAAGTCTAAAATATCGATTTTAATAAAAATTTATTTTATATATAAAATTCGAATTACTCGATAATAATTTTTTTTATAAATGTCACCTCTTATATTAATTTAATAATAATAACAAAGAAGAATCAAAAGGACAGAATGCACACAAATGCAAATACAGAGAGAACTAAGAGAAAATGATAGAGAAAGAAGACGTAAGTGCATTACATGTGCCTAATAAAATACCCAACAAAATGACACAATCGAAACGTCACCGTTACAGCGCGTCATCAATAAAATAATACCAACTGCTGTTGGCGTTGACGCCCCCCCACCTTCCAAAAGTCTTCTCTTTTCTCCATTTATATAAACCCATTTCCCTTCTCATTTCCAAAACCCACACTAAACTACCCATTTCACTTCTCTCTCTCCATTGATTTCCACATCTTTAGCCAAGCAAAGATGCAGCAGGCAATCCCTTACAAGTCATGGGTCCCTCTATACACCATCACCAGCCCCCCACTTACCCTTAACCATATCTCCACTGATCATAACAAACAACTCTTAAAAGGGTCCAAAAATATGGTCACTATGGTTCAAGAGAATGCTATCATAGTGTTTGCTAGGCGTGGCTGCTGCATGAGCCATGTAGTCAAGAGGTTGCTATTGGGTCTTGGAGTGAACCCACCAATGTATGAGATTGATGAGGAAGATGAGACTAGTGTTTTGCAAGAATTGGAGATGATTGTTAACAAAGCTGGAGGCGAAAATGATCATAACATAAAAAAAGTTCAGCTTCCTGGTGTTTTTATTGGTGGCAAGTTGTTTGGAGGTTTGGATAGGCTTATGGCTACTCATATTACAGGAGAACTGGTGCCCATATTGAAAGAAGCTGGTGCCTTGTGGCTTTGATTCTTGCAGTTTTGATCTCATCTAACTTCTTTTTCTTCTTCTTTTTTATATATTTTTTCATCCCCACCCACCCTTTTGCTTTCTGATTTCTGCAGTTTAGTTCTCAAGAAATGGAAGATTAGTTATTTTTGGGTTTTAGAATTCAGATTGTAATTTTGTTAGAAACAAACAAAGAAATACAAATTCCTAGATCTCCCATACCATATATTGAATTTAAGCTTCATGGGTGCTGTTCTCTTTCTTGATTTGTTTATGGAAGGTTCAAAGACTTGGTATGATTAAATTAAAATCTTGATATGTTATTATCTTACGTCCGTCCGGTTTGATTCAAAAACTATGGTGATGCTGACTTGTGGTATTTAAACAATATTAACAGCTGTTTCCAGGCATGTTATCATAATTTTACAGAGAAAATTAAAAACTCTGTTCTGTTCTCATCACATGGAGACCAAACCTATTAACATGTATTGCTCTAGACATTACACATCACCTAGCATGTTAGATTTAGATAATGTCATATTCATGTCCTTCTCATTAACAGCTAATGCTCAAGACATTAATACTTCATCCAATTAGGCAAATGATTTTAATAACATTAAAAGATCCCACCAACATTTTGATTGATTGGATATATTCATGGACAAATTCATCATTATGATTTAAAATGAAAAAAAAAAAAAATCCAATCCCATGAATTGAGTTAGAATAAGATTAGTTAGAATATGCACTCAAGCAAATAAGGATGTACAAGTGAAGTGTTTTTGCTTATAAGGATTCAAACAGTATCTAACCATGAATGAAAATCATACAAAACTTTAGACTTAGATACAGGCTGAGAGGAAGATGATCACCTTAGTCGGCTGATATGACCATTTTTGTCCCACAAAATGGACGTTTCTTCGAGTGAATCATCAAGCACATTATGTTGTTTGCCAGCAACTGGTCTTGATCTCAAAGAACTCTTGGATGTTGCTTATAAATTGTGGCAGAGGCACAGGGGCCTCTTTTTGGCTCACAGGAATAGTAGCAGAAGTGAATCCAGGAAAATCAAGCAGCTTTGTCTTGCCAAGTGAGTTGACAAGCATATCCAGTTCTGCTGCAGCAGTTGAGGCCTGGAATATGGACAATTTCTTTTTGGGTTCTGAAACAGGACTCACAATGAATCCTGTTGAGCACTCCAAACCTCTCCTTTGGCTGTGTTTGCTTGTCTTGACTTGAAAGTTTGATCAGTCTTGGTCTGATTCAATAAACCCAATCCTTGATGAAATGAATTGACAATCAAGTAGACATTGACAATGGATCCTGATGATGTAACCTCAACATTCTGGTTTGCAACCTTATTCATTATGGACAAATCTTTTTATGCCGATTCTTCACAGAGTATCAATGTTGCTTCAGTTTCACTTGTTTGCATTTGATCTGATTCCAGGCTGCTGCATGTCTTTGATCCATTGTCAGTCTGCCAAGCGAATCACGTTACATTAAGCATCAGAAATATTATGTTACATTCAGCATTATAACTTCATTTTTTTATGCTTCAACTAATCATATAGTTAAAACTGGGGCAACGGATAATCATCCCCACCAATTAATCTGTACACAGAAGGTACTTCAAGAATGAAAGCAAAGAAAATCCAAGCCAACAGCAATTTTACAAACTGCATGACACAATAGGAAATATGCTAAAATGCCAGAAAATTTTCAAGTTAACATTAGCAAATAATTAGTACTGTCATCTTAACATCTCAAGAATCCCAGGATATTATGCAGCTTTTGTGACATAGAATACAAGCCAACTATTTCCTAGCAGTCGAGCATCTTATAAGCAGCTCAAAGAGGTCTATGTTTCAACAATAAATTGAAAGAAGAGAGAAAAAAAACTGTTAGACGCCAAACTAGGCAAACATTGGGAGTTTAATGATCCTATTCCGAGTCTAAAGTATCCTTAGATTGGTGTTCAAAAGCTGAATCAAATTCTACCTCATAATGATCCCAATTCGAAGTGAGACCAAACTGGAGAGCTTTCTCCTTAGCTTGTTTCCCCAATACTTATTTCCAGTTCCAGCATCATTAGCATCTCCAAACGGAGATTTTGATTTTTGAGCAGAATTGCATCCATTACTGAAAAAATATTGAATTCACCACAGCCACAACGTTGTAAAATTAAAAATTAACCCAATTCGAAGCAAAGCAATAAAATCAAACACATTAAACTAACAGGAATATACGAAATTATTAAAGTGGAAATGAACCCACTTATGTTAGTTCTGCTAAGGTAAAACCAGAGAAGAAGCCTTCATCCTGGGTAATCACTACTTACCTGGTCTTTCAGGGATTTGCTTGTACTGCGAGAATCCAAGTGAAACTTGAGCGTTTCAGCACACAATCACACGAAGTGTTGGTGGGCTAGCGACAAAGCCCAGCTTTGAAGAGGCTGATACTTTACATGGCTCTCCATTTGCAGAAAAGATAGAGGCTTTATCCATTCCTGGTCCAACCCATGAAAGCTCCTTCAAGAACCAAACTTTTTCCTGTAAAATGATCTGGGGATATTAAATTGCAATTAGTTCCAAACTCAATGAAGATTTTTTGAAAAAACAAAAAAAACAAGATTCTATTTGTAAATAATATTGCAGCTTAGTGTTAATTAAGTTAATTCTAAATTTGACTTAAATTTAATTTAGAAATTTGAAGAGAAGATCAATGGCAAATAATAATTATCAAAACACAACACCATTAGTGGCTCAGGCTCACATACACATATGCAATTTTTATGCTGTTAATAGTTATTTAATTAGACGGGCTTAATTCCAAATCATATAAAGAAGTTTCAGAGAGAGCGAGATGAGATGAAATGGTAAGTGTCTTTTTCTGTTAACTTAAAATTTTGAATTCAAGTCCTAAATATAGAGCACTTTTAAAACTTGAAAGTGAGCGTTTTACCCCGTAAAAAAATATATACATAGTGTGGAAATCACGAACATGGGCACTATTAATCAAAGATTACTTTTTCTTAATCAATTTATGTAATAATTAGAAGCTTTTTCTTGTTAGAATATATAATGATAGTGATCATAAACCGAGTGGAAGATACACGCTTGCTTTTCAACGTTTGAGTTAACCATATAATATCAATGATTAACAATGGATAATCACCATTCCAAATCCTAATCAACTTATATTTATATCTAATTCAATTCAACTTCTTCTTTTCTTAATTAGTGGGATTTCAGTGCTAATAAAGAATTTGATAGCAACTATATATATATATGAATATTTAATTCTATGATGTGGGCATTATATGGTCTCTCTCTCAAACTCAAACACATACACATACACACATGAACTTAAAGATAAATCAAGAATGAAGAGGTTTGCTAGTTTCCCATTTGAGACAACATGTAGGGACCATCCATTTCTATGGAGGTAGAGAGGAAGTGGGATGTGCTTTCACTTTGCTTTCCAAGCCAAAAAGAGAATCTTTAATCTTCTTATTATATGTGTATAGATATATTGGTGGTCTCTTTCGATGTCTCTAGGGGATGACATCTCACAGCTTGAGCAGGTAATGATATTGTTCTTGATATTTTTATTTTTTATTATTTAATAACTATAAAATTAAATTGTATAAAAACTGAGAATTTAAACTATATTATTAAAAAAATGACTCGAAAATGATCGGTAAGAATCAAGTAACCTTAAATTATGATACCCAAATCAATTTTATCCAACAATCCCAAGAAATCTCATAACCAAACTTATAGTCCAAAATAATTCAAGTGTTTCTTCTCTAATGTACACTTCACAGTCACAATCAACAAATGATATAGCTATATATATATATATATACACACTCACTCCTACACTTTGTAGGATTATATATATCTATCTATCTTTTCAACTTGACCACCATAATGCATATATGAAAAAGATGATAGAAAAGAGAGGAAAGGGTTAAATGATAACAAAAACAAGAAGCCATTATTGTCATGCATATCTCCACTAGGTGACATTTACATACTTTAGTCTCTTCTCAACTCTATAATGTCTTCATATGTGAAGGTTGAATCATTCATTGAAAAATATTTGTCTTCTTCCTATATCCCAATTCTTAGATACTATCAATAACACATTACAAGTTGTCCTCCATCTTCTTCACCTGCCATATATTTTTTGACCTAGTTGGAAAAGGCTTCAACTAGCTACTCCTTTTTTTCATGCATTAACCTAATTAGTCTAGAAAAGATGTGCATATTTGACCTAAGTATTACTATTCATTTTCACCCCAAGCACTATAGTTTAGACTTCCTTTTACCTTTTTTTTTTCCCTTTCAACATAGTATCAAATGACTTCAAGTAAAAAAGACTAGATTTTTCAAATTTTGATCATTGTCGGTTATTAAATAAATATATATTTCAATCGAGTATATTCATGTTTTCAAATTGAAAAATATAGTTACGTCTGTTAAACCCTTGAATGAATTTTTAAGATGGGTAGATTTTTCTAACGAGAGGGTAAAAAATAAAAGTTAAATGCACTCCAAGAGAGAAGGTAAGTATTGACCAATATTGTCAAAGAATATCAAAATCAACATCTTTTTTTTTTGTTCTTTCCTTCTTTTATGTGTTTTAAAGTTGGTTGGAGAAGTAGATTTAATTAGCTTTCTACTGTAATGTACATGTGTATCACAAATAAGAAAAGAAAGTTAAATAAAGAAAAAGGAGGAGAAAACAAAAGTAAAGAGAAATATATATAACATGGCTCACTAAAAGGCATATATTCTCTAACTTTTGATAGAGCCAAAGCATGTGGGTTTGTGTTGGATTCCTAGATCCACAATCTCTGCTTTCCAGTTTATCATAATATATATTAGATCATATCACAAGTGAAATCAATCTTTACCCTTAATTTCAAAATGAATTCTACATATATATATATATTTCTATGTAAATGGAATGGATAAGGAATTGCTGGTTCTCAGTTTCATGTTATATTTATGAAGAAACACAAGCTTGTGAAGATTTCTTTGAATTGCACAAACAAAATATAAAGTAATAATTAGGTTCTTTTTCTAAGTAGAAGACAAGCAAAGAAACAAACATACCCTTGATGACAACATTTTGCTTTTCCCTAAACCCTTATATATAAATGCATGGTTTCTAATTAAATTAGCCAACTTTTCTTTTTTATTCATGCATTTCTATTTCTTCAAAAAGGGAATTTCTCTCTCTTTCTTTGATTTTCACTTGAGGGGTAGAGAGAGAAAAGCAATTAAAACATCGATATGGGGTTAGTTTAAGAACTAAGAATCCTATAAAACATTGAAAGTTGAAGCCTTGAGAGAGAGAGAGAGAGAGAGAGGGAGGGAGTGTTGGAGAAGGAGAGAATATTCTGAGGCCGCCACAGTTCAACAGCTAAATTCCAAAGATCATATAATAAACTAACTTAGAAAGCAAAAACATCATTAGATTATGATTAAGGGTTAGCAGGAAAAGTCAGCTCACAAGGAGACTTCTCATACTTCCAAAAATTCACTGCCTTTGTCAGCTCTCTGTCTTTTAACCTCTTCCCCGTACCTTACTAATTAATCTTACAGTAA
>CAOGCB010035246.1:0-13692 GCA_948266635.1 Cnidoscolus chayamansa
CAACCACTTCACAAGTAAATGATGATGATGAAGTGGAGGAGGAATTTGTTATGGCAGCTGTTGAAAATGAAGAAGATTTTGGAAACCTCGATCTCAATGATGAGTAGATGTAGATCTATGTGATTTTGATTTGGATAAATCTCTTTATAATTTTATTTTTACTTTTTTATACATAGAACATTAGAACACTATGATGATTTATGTGATTTTGATTTGGATAAATCTCTTTTTTATATCTATTACATAGTTCTATCTTTTATATATTCTATTGTGTTAGTGAAAATAACATATTTATTTTTTTGTTTAAGTATTTTTTTATATTTATCAAACTAGTTAAAATGTGATATTTTTATGTGGGATTAAGTATGTGTGTAATTGTGTATATATATAAAAATTTATAAAAAAAATTGGCTTTGGCGCCTTTTTGAAAAAGGCCCTCGCCTCGCCTCGCGCCTCGCGCCTTGCGCCTAAGGCTATAGGAGCTCCTATCGCCTTAGTGTCGCCTTGCGCCTTGATAACTTTGCTCCTCATGCTTTCGTTGCTCAAACAAGTGATAATCCTAACACATCTACAGCCTTCCTATGTCCAAATACTTATACTTATGGCCCCTGGATCATTGATACAGGGGTCTCTCTGACCATATATATGACTAGCCAATCACATTTATTTCACACTTATACTCCTAGTTCATGACATTATAAAATCCATATAGTTCTCTTTCTTCTATTGCTGGAAAAGGTTTGATCCACCTTTCCCCTAATCTCTCTCTTAAATCAGTATTACGTGTACCTAAATTGGCTTGTAATCTCATTTATGTCAACAAACTAATACAAGAATCTAATTACTCTGTCACATTCTGTGATTCCTACTGTGTATTCCAGGAGCAAGGCACGAGGAGGAAGATTGGCAGTGCTAGAATGATTGACGGTCTCTACTATTTTGCTGGCAAAAACTTGCAAAATAAAGAAGCTCAATGATTAAGTAGTGTTAGTTCTTATTCTGTCAAAAATGAAGTGTTACTTTGGCACTCATGATTTGGACATCCTAGTTTTTCTTATTTAAAGAAAATAATGCCAAACTTGTTTTCCTCTATTGATGTTTCAAAAATGAAATGTGAACATTGCATTTTGTCTAAGGGTCATAAAAATGTTTATCCTCTCAAAACTTACGAACGCTCTAAATCTTTTTATATGATACATAGTGATGTTTGGAGAGCCTCAAAGATAAAAAACTCTTTCTGGAAAACAATAGTTTGTCACATTTATAGATGATCATTCTAGGATTTGGTGGGTTTATTTACTGCAAGAAAAATCAGAAGTTGCAATAGTTTTTTTAAAAAATTTATGTTATGGTCAAAACCAAATTCCAATCTAAAATTAACATTTTACACAGATAATGGGACAGAGTATTTCAATAGTATTCTCAATGATTTTCTCATCGAAAAAGGAATAGTCTATCAATCCACCTATGTTGATACTCTCCAGCAAAATGGAATTGCCTAGAGGAAAAATAGACACTTGCTAGAGGTGTCCCGAGCCCTAATGTTTCAAATGAATGTTCCAAAATACTTGTGGAGAGAGGTTGTCCTCACAGCTATCTTTCTTATAAATAGACTACACAACCGTGTCCTAAACTTTAACACTCCTATACAGGTGTTCAAAAATGTTTCCTCACACAAGACTTTACATTGACCTCCCTCTAAAATTTTTTATTGCACTGTGTTTGTCCATAAATCAAAAGTACAGTTTAGACTGTATCCTAGGACTGAAAAATGTGTTTTTATAGGATATGGCTCATCTCAAAAGGGCTACAAGTGCTACCACCCAAAAACAAAGAAATTTTTTACTTCTATGAATGTCACTTTTCTAGAAAATCAAAAAAAATTTCTTCAGGAGGATAATTTAATTGAGGAAGAAGAAAATTTTTAAGAAACTATACCTTTGCCAACTATTGTCTTAGAGCATGATAAAGATCAGGATATTAATAAAAAAATGTCCGCTAGTAGCACTGATTCTATAACAAAAGACACTACAGAAATTATTCTCAGGAACAAACTAAAGAGCTTCGGGTTTATTCTAAAAGAACTCCACAAAAAAGTAGAATCTCATCAATTCAGAAAGAGCAAACCCACTCAAACTCCTTGGATAATGCTCCTAGCAATGGTTCTAATTCAAGTAATTCATCTCATATTCTTCCTCTTACAATTCTTGAAACTATTCAACCTAGTATACCTACTGATCCATCTATAACTACTAATGATTTGCCTGCTAAATAATGTCTCCCTATAGCTCTTAGGAAAGAAAAAAAGACTTGCACCAAATACCCTTTGTCTAATCATCTATCCTACAACAAATTATCTCACAACTATAGTACCTTTGTGTCTATGATTACTAATATGTTTGTGCCTAAGAATATTGAGGAAGCACTTGCTCACCCAGACTAAAAGTTGGCTGTAATGGAGGAATTGCATGCCCTTGAAAAGAATGGAACTTGGGTGTTAGTCAATAATCCTAAGGGGCTAAAATCAATAGGGTGGAAATGGATTTTCACAGTCAAATTCAAGGCTGTTGAAAGTATGGAGAGACTTGAAGCTAGACTAGTTGCCAAAGGTTTCACTCAAACCTATGGCATAGACTGCCAGGAAACATTTGCTCCAGTGGCCAAACTCAATACCATTCGCATTCTCCTATCACTGGCAACACAATTTCACTGGTCCCTAAATCAACTTGACATCAAGAATGCATTCTTGAATGGAGATTTAGAAGAAGAAGTCTTCATGAGTTTACCACCTGGATTTGAGAAGCATTATGGAGAAAATAAGGTCGTAAGCTTAAGAAATCCTTGTATGGACTAAAAAAGCACCAAGGGCATGGTTTGGAAGATTTAAAAAGGCAATAAAGAGTTATGGCTATACACAATGTTCTATAAAAAATTTGAAGAAGGGAAAATATCAGTCCTAATTGTGTATGTGGATGATATTGTTCTAACTGGAAATGATGAGGATGGGATTTAGAAATTTAAAAAACAGTTGGCTAATGAGTTCGAGACCAAAGATTTAGGGCCATTAAAATACTTCTAAGGATGGAGTTTGTCACACCCACTTTGTTATACATAGTTAGAATCATGATATATTATGTTAGAGACACAATATATTTTATTAGAGACACAATATATTATGTTAAAGACACGATATATTATGTTAGAGACATTTTAGTAATAATAGAAGGATAGTAATACAATCACAATCATGTTCACAATCAAAGCTAAGTACAAGTAAGTAGCACTAGGAGATGTGCTAGCTTATATTGACGTGCTAGCTTATATTGACGTGCTAGCTTAACACCAAGGTGCTTATGACTTAAAAGTTTAATTCAAAAATGAAAATAGCACTTTAAAACATGTTGTAGAATAATTGCATTTGAATAATCTTATTGAGGAATCCTCTTCCTATTTATATGCAAGAGTAGCAACTAGTATGGAAGTTAAATCCCTAAATTAAGTGCTAAGATTTGGACCTAAATCAAGCCTCAATCTACCTAATAATTACATAGATCATTTCCTTAACACTCACCCTCAAGTTGGAGCAAAAATATTAATCATGCCCAACTTGTTACAAATATAGTCAACCCGAGGTCCATTTAACGCTTTAGTAAAGATATCTCCTAATTGTTCTCTAGTCTTTATATATCTTGTGGCAATGCTTTTCTATTGGATCTTTTCACGAACGAAATGACAATCAATTTCAATATGTTTGGTTCATCCATGAAATATTGGATTGGAGGCAATATGGATGGCTACTTGATTGTCGCACCACAACTTCGCAAGCAAGGACTTATTGATCTCGACTTCTTCTAACAAATCTACCACTTCACACAATGATTGAGCCATAGCTCGATATTTTGATTCAGCACAGGAACGGGATACTATATTATGTTTCTTGCTTTTCCATGATACCAAGTTATTTCCCACAAAGACACAGTACCTTGTTGTTGACCTCCTATCAGATTTTGAGCCTGCCCAATCTGCATCAGAAAAGTATTCAATGTTTGAATGTCCATGATTACCATAGAAGAGACCACGCCCTGGAGCTCCTTTCAAGTAACACAATATTTGTCCTACTGCTTTCTAGTGAGCAACAATGGGTGAGGACATGAACTGACTTACCACACTTACGGAGTATGCAGTATCAGGACAAGTTAATGTTAAGTAATTTAGTTTGCCCACTAATCTCCAATACATTTCAGGATTTGCAAATGGTTCACTATCTGTTAGAGTGAGCTGGAGATTTAGGGTCATTGGGACACTACAAGGCTTAGCCCCTAGCTTCCCTATTTCAGTCTACAAGTCCAGGACATACTTCCTTTGTGATAAGAAAATACATTTCTTGAATCCTCTGACTTCAATACCCAATAAGTATTTTAAAAAGCCCAAATCTTTCGTGTGAAACTTTGATTGTATGAATGACTTTAAACATGTAATGTCTGCTTCATCATCTCCTGTGATAACAATATCATCCACTTATACAACTAACAAGATCAATCCACTATCATAGTTCCTATAGAAGACTGAATGATCACATTTACTCTTTTGCAATCCAAATTGGTGTACAGCCTCACTGAATCTGCCAAACCAAGCTCTCGGACTATGTTTCGAACCATAAAGAGATTTATGAAGTTTGCAAACCTTACCAGACTCCCCCCTGAGCAACAAAACCAGATGTTGCTCAATATAGACTTCCTCCTAAAGGTCACCATCTTTCTGTGGTGGTTCAAATCCTTAGGAGATTTCCACTCATAATCATTAAAAATATCAAAGTCTTGACGTACCCTTTTAAAGAGTTGAAATACTTAGTGAAAACATGCTCACCTTGCTTAATTTGTCCAAGTTGTAGAGTCAGTTCATAAATATGATATTGATTTCCAAAAAATCAGAATACATCTGATTAATATTATCCCATAATTCATTAGTTGTGTGGTTGCACATGTAGTTGGAGCTAATCTCCTCTTCCATAGAATTAACAAGCCAAGTCATTATCATGGAATTTTCAGCATCCCACGTATCATATGCAGAATCTCACGCAATAGGTTCCTTTTTTATCATAGTTCCTATAGAAGACTGAATGATCACATTTACTCTTTTGCAATCCAAACTAGTGTACAACCTCACTGAATCTGCCAAACGAAGCTCTCGGACTGTGTTTCGAACCATAAAGAGATTTATGAAGTTTGCAAACCTTACCTGAATCCCCCTGAGCAACAAAACCAAGTGTTGCTCAATATAGACTTCCTCCTGAAGGTCACCATCTTTCTGAGGTGGTTGAAATCATTAGGAGATTTCCACTCATAATCATTAAAAATATCAAAGTCTTGTCGTACCCTTTTAAAGAGTTGAAATACTTAGTGAAAAAATGCTCACCTTGCTTAATTTGTTCAAGTTGTAGAGTCAGTTCATAAATATGAGATTGATTTCCAAGAAATCAGAATACATCTGATTAATATTGTCCCATAATTCCTTAGTTGTATGGTTTCACATGTAGTTGGAGCTGATCTCCTCTTCCATAGAATTAACAAGCCAAGTCATTATCATGGAATTTTCAGCATCCCATGTATCATATGCAGGATCTCATGCAATAGGTTCCTTTTTTTTCTCCTGCCAAATATCCCATCTTCCCTTTCCCACAGATGTACATACGAACAGATTATGACTATTGAAGAAAATTGTCTCCATTCAAACGTATAGATGTGATTTGAATAGAGTGAGAATCAAATGCATGTGAAGTATTTGTGTGGAAGGGACGGGTGTGTGTAGGGTTAGAGGTTTCTGCAATTTAAGAAGCCATAATTAGCAAAAATTTGAAGGGGCGGCTAGGGCTTTTGTACTGTTCAGAATAGCTTTGATACCAAGTTGAAATAGGTAATGAACAAAACTTTGTTTCACACATGTTATTCTTAATTGTACAGCTATATATAGGCATTATTAATACTAATTTTAGAAGTAATGCTAAACTAGAAACATATGTACATAAAATCTTTACATAATCTGTACATAATTCTATACTAATTTAGTGTGATTGGATTTGCCTTGATTTGGTTGATTCTGTCCTGATTTGGTGTGATAGCCATTTGCTCACATTTGGAATACTGTGACTTTGTGGGAGGTAACTTGGTATCATAGAAAAGTAAGAATCAGAATGTAGTATCCCATTACAGTGCTGAATCATAATATCAAGCCATGGCTCAAGCAGTGTGAAGTGGTATGGGTACAACAATTGTTAGAAGAAGTCGCGATCAAGAAGTCCTTGCCTGCGAAGTTGTGGTGCGACAATCAAGCAACCATCGATATTGCCTCCAATCCAGTATTTCATGAACGAACCAAACATATCGTAATTGATTGTCATTTCGTTCGTGAAAAGATCCAATAGAAAAGCATTTCCACAGGATATGTAAAGACTAGAGAACAGTTAGGAGACATCTTTACTAAAGCATTAAATGGACATCGGGTTGACTATATTTATAACAAGTTGGGCATAATTAATATTTATGCTCCAACTTGAGGGGGAATGTTAAGGAAATGATCTATGTAATTATTAGGTAGATTGAGGCTTGATTTAGGTCCAAATCTTGATACTTAATTTTAGGAATTTAAATTTCATACTAGGTACTACTCTTGTATATAAATAGGAAGAGGATTCCTCAATAATATCATTCAAATACAATTATTCTATGGTCACTATAGAATGAGGGTGCAGTAATTAATTGGAAGCTTTGCTAGAAAGATTGACCTATCAACATGCCTGGTACAAGAATTATGAGAGTCCCAATTGATGGTCTTAACCTGCCATATGATTAGGCATAACTCAATTAACTATATAACTAGATGCCCAAGCAACAGTAATGCAAAATCCAGCTTTTATCCTTATTGCAGGTCACCAAAGTAGTTTTTTTTGTTATTGCTGCTAGCATTGCAATCTAATAGGGAGACAAATTTCAGTGCAGATATTTTGGCTAGGATGTCACCAGCAAGAAGATTTTGTTTTCTATCATCAATTTTAACCGGATGCATAGGGTTTAATGAATAGCTTTTTATTTGCAAAAATTTCTAATTAAACCAACTTCCCTGTTAAGAAAAGTAACGAAGAAAGAGATTAAGAAATAATAGGTTATAAGTTGTAACATACATGTATTCTTCTCATCTTGAGCAGCATAGTTTTTGTCCAATGACGGTAGAACCTGTTTTAATTTGCTTACCTGCATTTAAAACACTTGAGGACATTAAAGAGCAGATGAAACCTCTATCTTATACAATTCAACATATAGCAGTAGGATGAGTATTGATAACACTGAAAACTAATTACAGTAATAGAAAATCGACAGAGACCAAAAAAGTTTAATGGAGGGATAAAATAAAACAGGTATTCAGGTAAATAAGATCAAATGAGATATCCACATACAAGGAATGACAGCCCAAAAAAAAATACTTTCTCATAGAATCAGGCTCTATACCATATCAACACAACATAAACCTCATAAAACTCTTCATCCCTCAATATCCTTTACATAACTAAGCTTTACAGTAAGATTCCTTGCAATACATAAAGTATAAGCAGATATAAACAGACCTTGCATGACAACCAAGATAACACTTTTGAATCATCAAGGCGGAAAAACTTTGAAGAGCCAATTTCTGCAAACAGAGATATAGAGAAAAAGGAATAAGAGAAGAAGGAGAAGAAGAAAATGGTCTTACCAGATAATATCCACTTAAAATATGTTAGACAGTTTAAAAACATTTTTCCATGTAGTATTGGTTCCAATTCAAAATAAAGTTCTGACATGTTAAGTTAGACAATCTCCTTGTGCTAAAGTTGATCGTTTCTATATTGATTGAGGTCCCAACATCATCGATTGTGGACATATATTTTTAACTGCCTAAGAGTTTCCAAGGATGAGAATAATTGATTTTAGCCACCAGGTTTCAGATTTTCAAACTAATCTATCTATCTATCTGTATATATATATATATATATTGAAGGATCAGTTCCAAATCCAATCCTCATGACAAATTGTATGGTAAGATTATCTAGAAAACAAGCACCTTATCTTAGGATAACAAGAATTAGCCAATAGTTTTCCACATTGTCTTTAGCATTTTACCTAGACTGATAGATCATGGATAGTGGCCAACCTTTTATCTCGCAAACTACTTGCATGCAATTCTCTGCAATGGACATTAAATGGCGATATCCAGGATAGCCATTAATGAAGATTATCTCATCTAATTGTCTGAACTTCCCAGGATCATCCCCCTTCTGCATATCAAGAAAAATAAATTGAAACTAGAAAGATGGCAATGTGGCATTTTGTATTTAAACATGAAAATATTAAAAAACCAGAGAAAACAGATATACTAGTTGCAGGCCCATATATCACAGTAAGTTTGCATTTGGTTTTTCCATTACAAAATTAGATAAAACGATTGACAGGTTCTGAAGATGAAACAAATCCATAAACCAGGAATGAAGATTAATTGAAGAATCAATTTTTTGCTTTTGTTGTCACATGGATTGAATAAAGCATCAGAGATGACAAGTATACCTTCATTCTAGCTTCCACAAAAATAGGCAACAAAATGAAGACAGGATCAACTGGAGTGGCAGAATATAGGCACCCATCTGAATGAAAACAGTTGGGCGAGGGGCAAAATAAGCAAACATACACAAAGAAGACAAATTGACTGATTATTAATATAGTTGAAGTCAATGGGAAAGAAATAAGTATCTACATTCTACATTAAAATGTACACAAAAAATAACCACATACACTGTATTATCAATGATATTGAATTGACCAAAATATGCCTCCTCTTTGTTTCCTAAAAGGACCTCTTTTTTCTTCTTTTGACTGATAACAAGTACTAAATGCTAAACAAGTTCTTTAATCTGTAAATTTTTATGCCTTAAAACAAAGATTTGAGAGTGGCTTCCTTTAGATTACAGTGAATTAACAGAAAATTTTAGATAGAGGTAACTGGATATACAGTTCAAGCAATTTCATAAAATGCTTGCTTATTGTCATCATATCTTGCATTAATAAAACATCACGCTATACATTTTGGCATCAAGTATTGTTTATTCTTTTACATTGCAAGATGAAACAATTGGTGAAATCAAACAGAAGAATGAAATCTTTTATTTTTCAAAAATGAAAAGACATTCTCAAGTAATTGAATAGACAAGAGATAAAAGCTAATTTTTTTACTTTTCCTTATCTGCTTTTTGTGTTTTTGTTCAGAACAATGACAGTAATAGCAATAAATGCTTTTATGAAAACAAATATTTCTCAAAATTATTTTGAAACACATTCAATTATTCTTTGTTCATAAAAAATATCTACCTTCACAAACGTAATCCCCCAGAAACCAAGATGTGTAAGATTGCTTGAACCAGTGGAGTTCTTGAAGCAGTCCATCAATGAGAAAGTAGCAAGTTCTCTTTCCTGCCATACAAATAGAATGAGTTTCATGGCACATCCTACATGGCATTCATGATAAACAACACCATATTTGGTGTAAATTTTTTTTTATTGATAGTAACACTAATGCAACCATCATGTGTAAATCATTACCTGATTTTGGATGCTGAAGTGATAATAGATGTCCAACACCATTTTCAATTGCACCTTTACAAGGCAAGAGGATTAGTTTTGTTTCATAGAAAATAAATATGAAGGCAAGAATGGGGGAAAACCAGGACTTTACTAGGTGCAATAAGAAGGCGAGTTTCATCAGTGCCTTCCCACCAAGCCATTTCAACCTTCATCAACAATCAATAAAAGATTTCACAAAATTATAGAACTGAATAGAAAACAAAATATAGGAGAGACACTCACAAACCTCCTCACATGGGGCAAGGAAATGCATTGCAAAGAGAAAGCAACTAGTGCAACTAAAAATAAATCAATCACTTCTATTTAGGATTTGAAGTTTTTTCTAATATTAAAAAAGAGGATAGAGGACCACTGGTTAAGTGAAAAATAAATTTATGGAAATGCTCTCCCATTTTCACTTCAAATTACTTCAATAGGAAACAATTTCTCATTGTATTGTTTTTATTAGACTTAGCTGTTCGATTGTGCATTTGCTATGGGATCTAAAAGGTTGTTTTAATGCAAAACTTTATTTAAGGGAGATAAGACACACACACACACACACACAATGCAAGCATGCGCTCACATAAACACACATATCAACAGTATAAAAGTGAATCTCCTTAACATAATGAGAAATATGTTATTAAAACAATCGAAACTTCACCATATTATGAGTATTAAGTATCAGCAAACGTGTAAAATTGCATAAGTCAGAGCAAGAGAGATTGATACCAATAATCAAAGGCAGCAAAAAGGTCATAGATGAGATCGCTACACTCAATTATTCAAAAACATATTCAATTGTTCATATTCCTAAAAAGTCATATTCAGAAAAACCTCAAAAATCAAAAAACAAACTAATACCCAAAGATGCAACTTCCTTCCTGTGGTTCACAGATTGAAATCACAATACATTATGCAACACCAAAATACGAAACACGAAACGATAATTAACAAATAAAATGGAGTTCAAATCACATAGCCAACGATCAGAAACTAATTACAACCAACCAGAATTTTGGCAACACAGTATAAAAGAACAAGTATGAAAGAATATGTCAGAAAAGGAACTCAAAATTTAATTCCATCTCACTCACCCGCGACAACCAAGATCAGGAGATGAGGCGTCTGGACTCGGGTCAGGCTTTGATAATGTGGATGAGTGACATACGCGTGACTCGGACTGATATTATGAGAGATAGAGCGCGTCTGGATGCAGCGGGACGAAGAGAGCAGTGAGGTCGGAAGGCGAGGAGGAAAACTGTCTGAGGTAGAAGAGCTGCTGGATATATACACAGGGGAAATTGATTGGGCAGTGAGTTCTGAGAACTGGGACTTGGGTTTCTGTCAGAGTGGGTTGGAGCTTTTGTGAAGTGCGGTAGGGAGAGTCCGTCGAGTCTATAATGGGTGCTGGTGTAGCTTTTTGGAGATGAGAAATATAGTCAGTCTGGTTTCTGGGAAGATAAGCTTGAACTCGATGGAGGAACCGGCGGTGAACAAGATGATGCTTGTGAGTGGGAGACGAGAGAAGGGAAATGGGTTTCGTGAAATGGTTTGAATTGAGTGCCGCCGACGAGGAAACAAGCGGAAGCTGAGTGCAGGAATGGGTGTCCTGTGAGTAGAAGGGCCGCCGTCTGGTTATGGGCTCGGGGGAGAAGGAAAGTGTGCGTATATTCACACCAACTCTCTGTCTGGAGAAAATGAATAGAGGGAAAGAACACAGATGGAGGGAAATTTTTTTACACCTGGGTAAATTATACAGGATAGTAATTAAATTTCAAAATATAATAATAAAAATTTTTTAAATTTGAATTTATTAATATTAAAATCCTCTTTATTTGTAACAGCCAATTTTCCAATAATGAAATGACTTGACTTGTCACATCTTTTCTCTCTTTTCTCTTTTCTATTTCCTCGTCACATGCTACTTACTCCATTTATCTTTCTCTCCTCTAGCACTTTCTTTGGCCCTTTGCGTTTCAATCATCCTTCTCATTCCCTCAATGTCTCAATCTCTCATCCTTTCAATCTACCTCATTCTCTCTTTTTCTGTGTCCACGGCATTCACTACTGAGAAACTAGGTTTCATGGTGAGTCATGGATACGGGTTAATTGAAACAGTAGGACTCATAACACCTAGAAACTGAAGTGGAACCAGTTACCGACAAACGAAAGAGTGAGATTAAAGGCAAGACAAATAGTGAATATTGTTTGGTTCATAGATATAGATGTGGTGGATCCAAAAAAAGGAGCCAACATGAAGCGAGATGGATTATCACTTGGCAAAATTGTTTTGAAAGGTGGTTGTGTGATGTTGGGTTATCTCAAGGACCCAACAGGCACATCGACGGGACTGACTATGACAAGCCAACATGTGTAGATCTTTCATCAAAAGTAAGCAGCTAAACTGATACATAGCATTTTCTGATATTCAATTATTTAATCGCAGATTTTGATATAAATGTCAACACAGAGAAGGTGATTAAGTACAACATACATGGAGAGAGAGAGCAAAGCATTGATCCCTCACCATGAGCTGCTATTTTTTTCTTTTTCTTTTTAAGAAAATGAGGTAATATATATATATCAAAGATGAACTAATAGATGAAATTGAACTTGCCATAACTACTACCCTTAAGAAGCATGTATGCTACAGTAAGCAGTGAACCAAAACATGCGACGTTAGGTGGTTCTCACTCTTTTTAAAAACCTGCTAAATAGTGTTTCTATTCAATAAATGACATAATCAATTTGCACTTCTAAATATTTTCAAGAACAACTTTGAAAAGAAAGAAAAGGACAATGAACTTATCAGATAAAATAAAATAAGATATGATATAGAAAACGTATTGCAATTGCTATAATGAGTAGAATAAAATTACCAGAACAACCTAGCTGCAGTATCCCGGGAGAAGATTGAATTTTTGGTGCAGAGAATCTGATGAAGAAGAAATAAATAAAATAAAAATTATGGTCATAATGTGCAACAGAAGATATCAATTTATGCTCATCTTTAACAAGGACAAAAAAAAAAAACTCTGCTAATTTGAAGAACCCTGTGATTGCGAAAAACTGTCATATTAGTTATATGCATGACAATATTGTCAATTCAGTCAAACTTGTGTGTTTTCAACAAGGTATTTGCTAATAATCAATGTAACTTACCCCCACCAGTCTTGAAATATCAAATCAATGAGCAGATAATACATATAGGAAATTTTGGATCAGAACCCTACTAGGCACCACAAAGAACTAAATTACAAAACCATGTCATAAGCATTCAAAGAAGAAAGAAGCAAGAGAAGACAGAGGGGAAAAAGAAACTGAAATTGAGCTGAAGTTATCATGCCTTATTTGGTGGATTGGATGGATGTAAGAAGATAGAATCTGTCTATCCTTTTATCTCATTGATGGTAACACCGTTGATTTCTGTGGAGGAAATGTAAGAAATCTTGGGCCAATCTTCCCCATTCTCATGTTGACACCTTTATTTCAGAATGGAACAGCCAGAGATAATTAAAGAAGTAAGGGAAGAAGGCAGCCCCTCTACTGGCAAGGACTGTACCTTGGGGCATTTTCGAATGGTCAATTCTCTAAGATTGGAGACGTTTTGAAGTCCTCTATAGTCTAGAGATTTCAGATTTTGAAAATCCTTGATTTTAAGAGAGGTAAGAGTACAGGGCAGCAGCATCTCATCTGGGAAGGATTCCACATCTTTATCCTTGCCAATAATCAACTTTAAAAGAGAGTGAAGTTTTCGCAAACCCCATTGCATGCGACTAGCAATAAGTTTGTTGCAGTGTTGGACCACAAGTGATTCTAATTTAGCGTTGGACCACAAAAAGTATGCAGTCTCTTCTCCTGACAATTGAAAATCACCAGCTTCATAAGGCAAGGGAGAAGTGACTGCATACTTCTTGGCAGCTCTGTCAAATTTAGGCAGTTTTGGATTGTCTGAGAGAGGTTAGGCATTGAAGACCTTTAGAGACTAAATATTTCAGATTCTTATAACTTGAGATTGTGAGAGAGGTAACAGTAGAGGGCA
>CAOGCB010035555.1:0-19825 GCA_948266635.1 Cnidoscolus chayamansa
TTTTTTGGCCCAAGGGGTCCAAAATACACACTTTGGCATAAATAAACCCAAAACACCCTTTTTTGGCCCAAGGGGCCCAAAATACATATTTTTGGCAAAAATAAGCTCAAAACCCCAATTTGGCCCATGTGGCCCAAACTCGAAGCCCTTTTAAAAAGGTAACCCTCGAACTACGTCGACTTTGATCCCCTCAAAAGGGTACGTAGGCATGTTTGGGATTAAATCTCAAATAGCAAGTCCAAATCCATTTGAATTTTCTAAAATCATTCATCATCATTCGTTCACATCATTTATGTCATTTATATTCACCACTTTTATCACTGTTAAATGCTAAAAGCATACAATTTGATTAAAGCTCTATTGTCACCCTGCAATTCATAACATTCAAAATGGTTAGTTAAAATGCATGACGTGGTCTCGGGACCCAACTTAGGTTCGAAGACTAGGCTTTAATCCATTGGGCTAATTGATCTAATAATTAGGTTAATTACAACTGGAATCATAGGGTTTTTCTTAATTTACCTTTAAATAATTAAATTAAGTGGCGATTCACACTCACACCCTAAGTGTATCCATTCCTATTATATTTGCATTTGCATGTTATTCATCTCATGCTTGCATCAGGGGGAGGGGTTCACACAATTGTAAGAGATTGATTATTATTGTTTTCATAACCTATTTAAGATTGTCAAAGTTCGAGTCATTACTTGGAAGAGGTTGTTAAGCACCTTGTAAGCTTAAAAAAGTTTATGGGGTCATCAAACTTGTAAAGGTTCGCTAAGCACCCAAGAAGCTTGGAGATTGTAATTGGCTATTCTCTTTCTAGAAAAAAATAGATCTTAGTGGACTGAAAATCTTAAGAGGAAGATTGAGAATAGTGGATGTAGGCTGCATTGCCGAACCACTATAAACTTGTTGTGTTTGATTTCTCTTTACCTTGTCTCTTCTCTTTTAAAGTTGTTTGATTGGTCATACATTGTTAACCTTAAGAATTTTGTTGATTGATAAACTGTTCTCAATTTCATTAAATGGTAACTCATTTTTAGCAAACCACATCACCTTGCTAATTTTGCATGAATAATAACTCCATTTGCAAGCTAATTATTTTGTTGTTTCTAGTTTATTAATCAAGTTAACTTACTATAACATCCAACACTTTTTCAATATTAGATTCTAATTTTTTATTAGAATATTTGGAGAATATTAAAAAACTAGGCCGTAATAATAATTAGGGATTAAAATACTAAGTTAAAAGACTTAAAGGACTAAAATGTAAATTTTGAGGACTTAAATAAAAAGATGGGAAAGTTGAGGGATGAAAGTGAAGTTTGGCTAGGGCAAGCCTAGAAGACCAGGTTCGGCCATTGAACTTAAGAGTTCAGCCGCCTAAAGTAGTTTGCCCCCTCTACCATAAATAATGGAGGCAATCGACCAAAGGTGGAGTTTTGGAAAATTCACAAATCTTCCTCATTTCTCTCTCAACCCTCTCTAACATAAAGAAAACATAAGGTTAGTACTAAATTTAAGCAAGAAAAACAAGTTAGAAGGGATCAACTAAGAAGTAAAGAAAATAAGGAAATTTGGAAAGCTTGAGGAAAGAAGCTTGATTCAAATCTCTAACAAGTTTTAAAGGCTTCAATCTAGGTTAGTAAGATTTAAAATGAAGATTAAATGATAGAATCGATGCATGTAAATGTAATTAGTTAAGGTTTAGGTTAAGTTTAAGGATTTTGAGAAAAATAGCAAAGTGACCAAAAGTTGAACAATAAATGAATGTTTACATGTTAAAAATTGTTTAAAGATGTAAGAAATGAGCTAGAAGATTTGATTTAGAAATGCATGTAAAGGAATTGTAGAGATTAAAAGTTTATGTTTATGAAAGTTTATGGAAATGATGAATTTATGCATGCATGTGGATAAATTGAGTTGACATAAGATTATTCAAGTTGAGAATGATGTATTTGAATGTTTAGAAGTGAATTGAGTTGAGTTTGTAGGTTTTGGCATGAAAATCATTCAAGAACCCAAGGTTTTGGTCACCACCAAAATCCAAGTTCGAGGGCCTAAAGTGGGGTTTAGGCTGCTGAAACTGGAAGCAACTCACAGTAAAGGAATGAAAATCAAGCTTCGGCCGTTGAAGGTGGACTTTTAGCCACTGAAACTGGTGGCACATAGGGCTTTAGCCGAACCTTACTGCCGAAAGAGGGACTTTTGTCTCTGTATAAAGGACTTTCGGGCGTTAAACCTTCTGCTGAAAGTCCTTTGCCAAATAATTTTAACCTAAATTGCTAAGGGATGTTCATGATCTCTTTATGCTATATTCTATGGCGGTTTATAGGCATTTTTAAATATGTTTTAAGGTCAATGTTGAGTCTCTAATATGAAGTCTAGAATACAGAATCAGAGCTCAGAACTCAGGAACATCAATGACTAATCGAGGATTCGTCAAGCACATCTAAGTTTTCAGGTGAATAGATATGAACCAAAATGCTTTATGATATAAAAAATACATGTTTACGGCATGTTCATGCATCACAACTATTACAATATTGTTTTGCATTAGATCACGAGACATGTTGCATTGTATTGAATCCAAGTTTATATGAAAGGTAGTATTGGACGACCTTTGATCACATATGTTATATTTATGACCCACAATTTACATCACTAGGAATGTGCTTCAGATACAGTTTATGTTGTCCGTTTGATATGTCCTTTGGGATGTACCATGGACTGTCCCGCAAAATTAATACTAGAGAGGTTGGAACATTCCAAGGGATATTTATGTTTATATTTACGATATGGTAAGACCCAAATGGCCGAAAGGAGCTTCTGGGCGCATATTTATATTTCGAGTGGTTTTCAGAAGATGACTTTGCCAACTAGAACCTACCTAGGGATCTTAGTAATAATATTGCCTAAGGTGAAATGTTTAAGCATGTGAAAGGTACATGATCATAAAACATATGTTTCATGTTTATGTTTTTTGTATATGCTCACAAAGCTATTTCAAAATAGCTTACCCTATTTATGTCCTCTCATCCTATTCCCAATTCTTGATCTTGTTTTTCACAAGTATGCAGGACATACCAAAAAACACAGGATAGTTGGATGTGTCAGTGTGATGTAATAGTAAATTTATGTATGTTGCCCCTAGAAAAGTCAAATGTTTGATGTTATAGCATATGATTTATGATCTCATGTATAATTTGATGTTTTATGATGGATTAGAGTACAATATGTTAAACTATTATAATGACATGTACAGGTATATGTACGACACTTGTATTAGGAATTTAAATATTGTTTGTATTGTCATGTACTTAAATTCAGTATTTAGATGAGATTTCTAAGAGATATGTTAAAGTGATGTTTAATGTAAATGTTAAATATAATGTTAATGAATGGAAAATGTAATGTTATGTTATGTTGACGACTTGTTAGGGTTTCAATCACCTTCGAGTGGTCGATATTCTAACGCCGGTAGCAGTAAGTGAGAGAACACTACTGCACTTACTTTGAGTCAATTAGATAGTACCTATAAATTAGATAGCCACAATTTTTCATACAAGTTTAAAGCAAGAACTTGAAAAATTGATTGCTTTTCAAAAGTGACTAATTCACTCCCGTCTTGGTCATTTACATTTGAGACAACACACTAGACAGTAAAAAAACCCAACTCCTTATCATTTCCCATTCTTAGAACTTGTTAAACTCATTTTCAACATCAAAAACACATTCTAAAACTTATTTCATCTACATTCAAAGTCAAATGCATCATCTAAAACATCTAAACATAACATAAACACCATTTCCTACATTCACAACAACTTAACTATTTTATCTCAAACATCCACAAATGGCTGCCAAATCACAATGTAGAAGCATTTGTGATATTTTCTCAACTCAAACTTCATAAAAACATCATTTTTAACACAAATCAACACTCATTCATCTAAATCTAAGAAATCAGTATTCAAACCCGAAATGAACCATTTTTCTAAGAACACATCAATATTTTTACATGTTTCAAGCTTAAATTAACACTCATTACCCCCAAAATAAGTTTAAAGAAATCAAACTAACCTGTTTTGTGGACAATCGATGGAGAGGGATCTTGAATCGTCAGGGTCCCATTGATGTTCTTGTGGGAATGGCCCGATTCTCTTGATATGCCTCACACCCACAATGGTTCCTCTTATTTCCTTTTATTTCTCCACTCTCTTTCATTGATTCTTGCTAACTTTTGCTTTCCTTTGCCCCTTGCTTCAAGATTGCCCATGCTATGCTTTTGAGAGAAAACATTTTAGGGTTTCAAACCCTTCTTCACCGTGGCCCTCTCACTTATATACTAATAGTGGTTCGGTTTGTGGTTATGAATTCCAAACCTTAGACTTGATTTCCCTTGCCTCTATTTTTGTGCCAACTTTGCTTAATTCCTCACTTAGCCCTTCAATTCTTCCACTTGTAGCAATAAGTCCTTAACTCTTATTTACTTCGGATTTTAATTATTTAATATTTTAAATTTATATTTTAAACCCTATTTACTATTCTGGTCCAGTTTTTAAATATTCTATGAATATTCCGTTCGATAATTTAGATTTTGATATTTTCGAATATTCCATGAATATTCCATTTCTAGTGTTACAATGTATTTTTATTTTATTTTAATGAAGATTATGGATTTTAACATTCATTGGTTGGTCTCAACATCAATAATAAAGATGTATACCTTACGGATAGTGCTATAACACATACTATACTAAGAGACAAAAAGTAATTTTCTCATTTATCTTCAAAAGAAGCTAATGTTAATATAATATTGGGTAGTATAAAAATAATTGAAGGCTCCAAAATAGCCATAATTTTCTTACCCAAATATATAAGACTTATCATAAATGAGGCATTATTATCTACCAAGTATCCAAGAAACGTATTAAGTTATAAATATTCACTGTAATGGATATCATATTGAGACTGCAAATGAAAAAAATATTGAATATTTATATATCACATCTATTATGTTGGATAAAAAATATATTTTAGAAAAAGTACCACTTTTTCTTCGAGTTTGTATTATACAAATATTGATACAGTTGAAACATATGTTGCAGTAAACCAAAAATTTACTTATTCAAATAATTTTATTATTTAGCATGATCATCTAAGAAATCCTAGGTCAATTATGATGCGGAAAATTATTGAGAATTCATATGGCCATTCTTTGAAGAACCAGAAGATTATTAAATTTAAGGAATTTTCATGTGTTGCTTATTCTCAAGGTAAATTGATTGCTAAGCCATCACTAGCTAAAATAGGGAATGAATCCCCTGCATTTTTGAAATGTATAGAAGGTGATATGTATGGGCTAATTCATCCACCATGTAGACCATTCAAATATTAAATGGTTTTGATAGAAGCATTTTCAAGGTGGTCATATGTGTGTTTATTATCAACCATAACCTGGTGTTTGCTAGATTACTTGACGAAATAACTCGATTAATAGCACAGTTTCTAGATTACACAATTAAAATATTACGTCTTGATAATGCTAGTGAATTTATGTCGTAGGCTTTTAATGATTATTGTATGTCAATTGGAATAATAGTTGAAAGGCATGTTGCACATGTCCATACACAAAATGGTTTAGCAAAATCATTTATTAAATGCCTTAGTTAATTTTCAGACCATTACTCATGAGAATGATACTTCCCACTTCCATGTGGAGATATGCTATTTTACATGCAATATCACTTATTTGCATTAGACCAATAAATTATCATAAGTTCTCTCCATTACAATTGGCATTTGGTCATGAAACAAATATTTCCCATCTTAAAATTTTTAGATGTGCAGGATATGTTCCAATTGCTCTACCACAATGCACAAAGATGGGTCGCCAAAGAATATTAGATATTTATATTGGGTATGAATCTCCATCTATAATTAAATATCTTGAACCACTAACTGGAGTTTTATTTATGACACAATTTGTTGATTGCCATTTTGATGAAATAGTTTTCCCAACATCAGGAGAGAGAATAAACAACTGAAAAAAGAAATTGTATGGAATGCATTATCATTATCTCATCTACATCATCAAACAAAATAATGTGAACTAGAAGTTTAAAAGATAATTTATTTGTAGAATATTGAATATCAACTGACGAATGCATTTACTGACATAAAAAAGTCACTAAATTGCATGTAGCAGCTGAAAATGCTTCAATTCGAATTGATGTCATTGTAGGACAATTTGATAGTGCAAATAGTAGTAAACCACACCTGAAGCGGGGTAAACCGATTGGTTCCAAAGATAAAAATCCTAGAAAAAGGAAAGAAATAAATAATCAAGATGGCCATATTATGGAGGTGTGTATTCATATATAGATATTGAAGATATAACTAATCATAATGCCCAAGAAGAGATTAAGGTACTTGAAAATATTGAAAATGAAGAGATCTCAATAGTTATGACTCTACTGGTAAGAAATGAAACAAAAAAGATATTATTATCGATAACATTTTTGCTTATAATATTGCTATTGATAACATAGAATAAAATGAGGATCTTGAACCCAAATTAGTTGAAGAATGTAGACACAAAGATGATTGGCCAAAATGGAAAGATGAAATTCAAGAAAAATTAAATTAACTTTCAAAACCTAAGGTTTTTGGACCTGTAGTCCAAACACCTAAAGGTATAAAGTTAGTAGGGTACAAATGGGTATAAGATATAAAACACGACTTGTAGCACAAGGTTTTTTTGCAAGGAACTGTAATTGATTATGAAGAGACATATTCTCTTATGGTGGATGCAATTACATTTAGATATCTTATCAGTTTGGTAGTATATAAAATGGTTGATATGTGTCTAATGGATGTTGTTATGTCCTATTTATATGATCCCTTAATAGTGAAATTTGTATGAAAATACCAAAAGGATTTAAAATGCCTGAAGCATGCAAACTTTCTCGAGAAAATTATGCAATACAATTATAAAAACCCTTATATGGATTAAAATAATATGGATGTTTGTAGTATAAACGTCTTATTGAATATTTATTAGAAGAGAGATATAAGAATGATCCAATTTGTTCATGTGTTTTTGTAAAAAATCTGAATCAAAATTTGTTATAATTGTTGTAACACCCGACACATTTTTTACATTGAATTCTAAATTTTCGATAGGAATATTCATGGAATATTTAGAAATCGGGCATAAATTATGATTAGGGACTAAAATGTTAAGTTATAAAAGTTAAAGGACTAAAATATAAAATGTAAGGAATAAAATAAAAAGAAGGAAAAGTTGAGGGATTAAAGTGAAGTTTGGCTAGGACTAACCTGAAGAGTCAAGTTCGTCCGCCGAACTCAAAGATTTGACTGTCGAACCCATATTGCCAGCTCCACCATAAATAGTGGAGGTAGCCGGCCAAAATGAAGTTTTGGAAAACTTCATTCTCCTCCAATTTTTCTCGCAACTCCCAGAGAAAGACTCTCTAGAAAATCTAAGAAGAACTCAAAATAAAGATCAAGAAAAGTAATAGAACACAAATTGAAAAGAAAAGCTCAAAGGGAGACTTGGAAGAACTTGAAGAAAGGAGGTTTAACTGAGTTTCAATCAGTTTAAGTCTTAAATTAGGTTAGTTAAATGTTCTAAATGATGAATTCACAAGAGAAATAAAGCATGCAAATGGAATTAGGAAAGTTTAAGTAAAGTTAGAGAAAAAGATGATAAAAGTGTCAAATGACTAAATGATGAACTCAAGATGAATATATGTGTAACATCCCGAAATTCGTAGGTAATATTAAAAGTGTGAACAGATGATTTAATGGAGAATATATTTGTCATATATGAATTCTTAATTTAATATTTTATGTAAAAATAATTATGAACATGATAGTGAGAAATAAAATAAAGTGTAAAACAACGACATGAAAATAGTAAAATGTCTGTATTTTATTTCTATTTTAGAGAATCAATTGATGTCTAAAAATAATAAATAATATAGCAATAGAAAGCTGTGAATGTTGGCTACAATTATTCAGAATGCTATTTTACTAAATTCTATCATTTGAGGCATGAAAATATAGTGAGAACAAGTAAAGGTCGAAACTACATGATTATTAAAATTTCAGTATAAAATAGTTGGTTTTATTTTTATTTGGAAGCCTTAATGGCTAGATAAAATTATGAAATTTTATATAAATTTTATTTAGAATGTTGGCTACAATTTTTATGTTTTAAACATTGTCAAAAACAAAGTCTAATTGGGTCAAAATAATTAAACAAAGATATGAGTCCAAAGGCTGAAAATAAATGGACCAAGATAAGGAAATGGGCTGGACCGAAACCCATGAAGAAGAGGCCGGCCAAGGCTTGAATTTGGGCTCCAATTTAGCTCTAAACTTGAGTTAAAAATCCAGCCCAGCCCAAGGAGAAGTGAGTTAGTATATAAGTGATGAAAATGGGATTAAATGGCTCATTTGAAAGGAAATTTTCAGCAGCTTCTCCTTCCTCACGCCAAGACCTCCTTCTTTCCCCCAAACCCAGATTTTCTTCTCCTCTTTTCTCCACTCAAACCACCTTGCATGTCTTTCCTTTTAAACTCCAAGTAAACTAGACCATAAAGGGAAGTAAAACCCATCATTTGGAGACCAAAGTGAGTGAGATCCACTCATTTACAAGGTGACCAAAACTCCTTCTTCCTCCATTTTCTTTTGAGCTTTTGAAGAAGAGAATATCACCACATTTGGATAAGGAAAAGCTCAAGGAAAGGTTAGTCAAACTTATCTCAAAGTTAAGTAAGTTTTCCCTTCTTTGATAATCATGCATCTCATGATCCAAAGCTTTTTTTTGTAGTTTTGGTGTCTTTCCACCAAGGGAAAATCAAGGATTATTTAAACACCATTTGGACAGAATTTTGACAAGGAAACCAAGGCCAAAAGGACCCCAAAACAAAGAGGAAAAAATTAGCTCTACAAGAGGTTAGGTTTTATACATAAAATAATGAAATGCATGTTATATTTGGTTTATAATGGTCGTTGTATTTTATGTAGAGAAAGTAAATGTAATTAATGTTAATAATGCGACTTTATATTTTGGGTATGTAAATATAAGAACGTTAATATTAAGAGAATTTATTTTGTTATCATTATTTTATATGCTTGCTCATATTTTAATACGATTGTAAAAAAATAAAATAAAATAAAAAATTTGAGAAGAAAGGTAGCGCCGCCTATCGGAATCTTCGGGTCTCGGTGGGAGGGACACTACAATATGAATGTTTAAATGAGTTTAATGATGTTTAAAACATGTTAGGGTTTCAGTCATCACCTTTGGGTGGTCAAGATTCTAACGCCGATAGTAGTTGGCATGGGCAGGCTATTACAGAGTTGGTATTAGAGCATATGGTTCAAAAGATCAGACCTAATCATGCAATGTTAAATGTTTATAGAATGTCATGGGGCAAACATCATAGGGTGTACACGTCCATTATGGAGTCAATGAATAGTATCATGGCAATGATGATGAATATGCTAAGTATATGATCACGTGTATACTATGCATATGAATGATGTTTATGTGAAATGTTATGTTAGTTCATGCGCTGACACATGAACAAAATGTTATGTAAATGATATGTATGTTTTTGTCTTCTTCACAGAAGTGAATATTAGTGGATCATGACGATCAAATCATTTATCAAGAATTCCTCATGAACATGAGGGTATAAAGGATCTCCCTAACACCTCTACATCATGGGGAGATACGTCAAGGGACTCATGAAGGTTCTTTGATGTAAACAGGGAAGCTGCAGAGCCTTCCAGGATGTCCATGGGAGACTTGCCAGTTGAGGATACAATAAGAAGACATGAGAACCTAGGTATGGGTGTCGAAGGAGGTGTGGAAGGGTATACCATTGGTCAAGGAGATGCATCAACTTACGAGTTCGCACCTCTACCATAAAGTTATGGTTATGGGGTGGTTACGGTTACCCAGGTAGTGACACTATAGTGCAACAAAACTATCCATATGATACGTATCCACCTTACCCATCATATTATGGTTATCCAAGGACAGTACCAGAGAACCAAGCCCCATCATTCCCATTAGTTCCAATGTAACCATAACTAACTATAGAACCAGTTGCCCCACTGCCACAGCCACCTAGGGCATCTTCGGGAAGTAATGGCAAGACAAAGATTACGGACTACTTGAAATTGGACTCTCCCAAGTATAGAGAGGGAGATGATCCATTTGAGTATATCAAGACAGTCAAGATAATTACAGATGAACTGGGGGCAGATGACAATAGAGCGATACAAATGGCTGGATTCACACTCTGATGCATAAATGCAAAGGAGTGGTACAAAGTTTATATATAGCCTAGAGTAGAGTATAAGACTTTCTGACAATTTTCATCTAAATTTATAGAGTGGGCATTCCCAGACAGTTCAAGGGAATTGAAGAAGCTAGAGTTTAAGCAACTTCGACAAACTAATGAGATGAGCATAGATGAGTATATGGACCAATTCATCATTCTACTGCATTATATGGGTTAGGCATACGACACAAAAAGAAAGAAATCAAGAAGGTATGACATGAGACTTCATCGTAGGCATTCATCACTGATCATGGCAACAGAGAGAGAAAGTTTCCATGCCATAGTTGATGCTGCCAGAAAGATGGAGGTGAGTGCAATTATCAAAGGAGTAGTATCACCTTGATCGGCATGCTAAGAAACATCAGCAGTTTCTAGGGCTACAGATGCAGTGAGGCTCAGTCTCAGCTCTCTTGTAGCTGCAACCCTAGGAGAATAGAGAGAAAAGAAGAGTTCCAAGAAAAAGAAGAATAAGTTTTGGAGTAAGGTGAAGTCAGGCCTCGAAATGGGAAAAGGGGTTGAGTTCAGAATCGAGTTGATTTGCTTATGCAAGATGCAAAAAGCCACATAAGGTTCCATGCAGGTTTAGGACTACAACATGTTATAAATGTGGCCAATAGGATTATTTCTCCAGAGAATGTCCCAACATGACAGGACAAGCACATACACAGTAGACAGGTATAGACAGTGTGGCTCCACTGTCTACTAGGATGAGTTCTACGGTGACTCCATAGGGCTGAGGTTAGGGGAGAGGTCAAGGAGCAGAATCCTCAGGGGCTCAATCAAGAGGGCCTATGGCACCAACTAGGATATTCACCATGACACAATAGGAGGCTAACACCTCAAACACAGTGATATCAGGTACCTTTCTTATTGATTTTACTCATGTTCATGTTTTGATAGATCCAGGTGCCTCTCACTCATTTATCTCACCGAGGGTAGTGAACAGTATCAAGATGATTACTACTCTAATGGAGTGTTTGTTATGGGTTGGTGGACCCAAATGTGATTCGACATTGGCAGAGATGAGCTGTTAGTGTTGTCCAGTTTTCGTTGAGGATAAGTGCCTTCCAGCAGATATAGTGGTGTTCGAATTAACTGATTTTGACGTCATACTAGGTATTGACTAGTTATCACAACATAATGCTACCTTCGACTGCAAGAACAAGGTAATCAGGTTTAGAGGACCAGATGGATTATATGTTACGTTTCAAGGGAACACAACAAGAACACCCACCGGTTTGATATATTCTATGTAGGTGAACAAATTAATTAGGACGGGGTACCATGGATTTATAGCTTATGTTAGGACAACATATTAGAATGTGAGAGGGCTAGAGTCAGTGCCAATAATGAAGGAGCTTCCGGATATATTCCCTACAGACCTTATAGGTTTTCCATCTGACAGGGAGATAGAGTTCAATATACAATTATTACTGGGTGTCAGATCCATTTTTATCCAACCCTACAGGATGGCTCATGCAGAATTGAAAGAGTTAAAGACACAGTTACAAGAGTTAGTTGACAAAGGTTTCATTAGACCTAGTACATCACCACGGGGTGCACCTATAATGCTTGTAAGAAATAAAAGATGGAACTATGAGATTATGTATAGATTACAAATAGTTAATCAAGGTCACCATAAAGAATAAGTACACATTGTCGAGAATTGATGATTTGTTTGATCAATTGGCAGGGGCTAGTTGCTTTTCTAAGATAGACTTGAGATTAGGCAATCATCAATTATGGATTAGAGAAAGTGATGTATCTAAGACTTTATTATGTACGAGGTATGGGCACTATGAGTTCCTTTTAATATCGTTCGGGTTAATTAACACCCCAGCTACATTTATAGATCTCATGAATAGAATTTTCAGACCATTGCTGGATCATTTTGTGATAGTCTTCATTTATGATATCCTAGTGTATTCCACAAATGCAAAGGAGCAAGCCCAACACCTCAGGCTAGTTCTACAGACACTGAAAAAGCACTAACTGTATGTGAAGTTCTCGGAGTGTGAGTTTTGGTTGAGCAATATATCTTTCTTGGGACACGTGGTGTTAGAACATGGCATCGAGGTGGACCCTAAGAAAGTAGAGGTGGTAGTAGACTGGCCTACACCCACTACAGTTTCAGAGATCAAAATTTTTCTAGGTTTGGCTGGCTACTATCGGAGATTTGTATATGATTTCTCCAAAATAGCTACTCCGATGACATGATTCACACAGAAGAACCAAAGGTTTGTTTGGTCTGATGCATGTGAAGAAAGTTTTAGAAACTAAAGAGGAAGTTAACCATGACATCAGTGTTAGCTTTACTGAAGACAGGTGAAGGCTTCACTATATATTGTGATGCATCCAGAGTGGGATTAGTGTGTGTTCTAATGCGGAAAGACAGAGTCATATCGTATGCATCAAGATAGCTGAGAAGCATGAGAAGAACTACTTGACCCACAATATGGAGATAGTTGTAGTGATATTTGCACTGAAGATGTGGAGACACTATTTATATGTGGTTAGATGTGAGATCTTCACATATCATAAGAGTCTCTAACATATTCTAACTCAGAAGGAGTTAAATTAAGACAGAGACGATGGGTAGAACTGCTTAGTGATTATGACTGCAAAATATAGTACCATCCGGGCAAAGAAAATGTAGTAGCTGATGCCCTTAGTTGGAAATCATGGAGTACTCTATCTCACATCACTGCAGTACGACGACTAGTGGTCACAGAGTGGTACAGACTGATCGGTGAAGTGCTTCGACTGGAGATAGTAGAGAATGGTGCTTTAGTGGCACAAATGAAAGTAACTCCAATGTTTCTTGAGTAGGTGGCTCAAAAATAGCATGAAGACCCATAGTTAGTCAGAATAGCCAGGTCAGTACAAAATGGAAACAATAATGCATTCAAGTTTGACAACCAAGGTATTCTCTGATTTGGGAACATATTATGTTTGTTAGATGATGTTGTATTAAAGGGAAACATTATGAGTGAAGAACATGTGGCTATAGTGTTCACCCTAGGGCCACAAAAATATATCAAGACTTAAAAAAAGTCTATTGGTGGCTGGTGATGAAGAGGGAGATCGCCATGTTTGTATTGTTGTGTGAGGTGTGCTAGAGGGTTAAGTTAGAGCACCAAAAGCCAACAAGGATGTTGAACCCACTACTAATTCTAGAGTGGAAGTGGGAGCACATCTCTATGGATTTTATTATTGGACTACCAGTTAGTTCTAATAGATGTGACTCAATATGGGTAATAATTGACAGATTCATGAAGTTAGCACACTTCCTATCGGTAAGAACTGGGTACTCCATAGATAAATTGGCACATATATATATGGAGAAGATCATCAGATTGCACAGTACACCTGTATTTATAATTTATGAAAAAAGACACTAGTTTACCTCACGGTTCTGGAGAAGTCTATAGAATGCTATAGGAACACGGCTAGATTTTAGCACGACCTTCCATCCATAGGCAAATGGACAATCCAAGAGGACCATTCAGATTATAAAGGATATGCTTCACATGTTTGTGCTGGATTTCAGAGGTTTTTGGAAGCAACATCTATCATTAGTGGAATTTGCTTACAACAACAACTACCATTTGAGCATAGGAATGGCTCTGTACGAGGCTTTGTATGGAAGGAAATGTAGATCTCCTATATGTTAGGAAGAAGTTGGAGAATGTACACTGGTTGGACCTAAAATTATGGAAGTCACCATCAGGGTGATTCCATAATTAGGGAAAGACTAAGGATCATAGTTAGCAGGCAGAAGATCTATGATGATGTCAGACAAAAACAAATAGTGTTTCAGGAGGAGGACATGGTATTACTGAAAGTATCTCCTATAAAAGGGGTGGTTCATTTTGGAAGGAAGGGTAAGTTGGCTCCTAGGTACATCAGACCCTACGAGATAGTATATAAATTGAGCAATTTCACCTATAGGCTAGATTTACCTTCTTTCATGGAGAAGATTCATCCCATTTTCCACGTGTCTATGCTGAGGAAGCATGTTTCAGATCCTAGAAAGGTTCTGAGAGAGCTAGAGTTTGAGATTGCAGAAAATCTCACAAATGTAGAGCAACCTGCCAGGATTATGGACACACAGATCAAGAAATTATGTAATAAGGATATAACTACAGTCAAAATACTATCGAACCACCATAATATTGAAGAATGTACCTAGAAATCTAGGGAATCTATGGTTCAACAGTCTCCCCAATCACTAAAAAGAGAAAGTAGAAAGTACTTCCCCTACTATGTAAGGAAAATTATGTAAATACGTTATGTTATGTATATATGTGTTGATGTTATGTTCTATGTTATGTGCGATGTATGTTTCATGTATATGTTCTATGTTATATATAAATATGTTGAACATTCGGAGACAAATGTTCCTAAAGGGGGAATTATGTAACACCCGATATATTTTTTATGTCAAATTCTGAATTCCAAATAGAATATTCGTGGAATATTTGAAAACCAGGCAGAAATTGTAATTAGGGACTAAAAGGTAAAGTTATAAAAGTTAAATGACTAAAATGTAAAATGTAAGGACTAAAATGAAAAAAAAAGGAAAATTTAAGGGATTAAAGTGAAGTTTGGCTAGTGCTAACCTGAAAAGTCAGGTTTGGCCGCCAAACTCAAAGGTTCAACTCCTAAACCCATGTTGTCATCTCCACTATAAATAATGGAGACAGCTTGCCAAAATGAAATTTTGGCAAACTTCATTCTCCAATTTTTCTTTCAACTCCACAAAAAGACTCTCTAGAAATCTAAGAACAACTCAAAGTAAAGATCAAGAAAAGTAATACAACACAAATTGAAAAGAAAAGCTCAAAGGGAGACTTAGAAGAACTTGAAGAAATGAGGTTCAATCTGAGTTCCAGTTAGTTTAAGTCTTAAATTAGGTTAGTTAAATGTTTTAGATGATGAATTCACAAGAGAAATAAAGCATGCAAATGGAATTAGGGAAGTTTAAGTAAAGTTAGAGAATAGATGACAAAAGTGTCAAATGACAAAATGATGAACTCAAAATGAATATATCCATGTTTAAATGAGTTTAATGATGTTAAAAATTAGAAAAGTTAAATTGGAATACATGCAAGAAATGGTAGAAAATCAAAAGTTAGGTGTTGAAAGATTTTAAAGTTTCATGAAAATGATGAAATGCATCATGAATTAGGTTGCATATCCATGTTTAAATGCGTTTAATGATGTTAAAAATTAGAAAAGTTAAATTGGAATACATGCAAGAAATGGTAGAAAATCAAAAGTTAGGTGTTGAAAGATTTTAAAGTTTCATGAAAATGATGAAATGCATGATGAATTAGGTTGCATGTGTTAGAAATGTATTGATAAAGGTTAAATGAAGTTGATGGAATGTTGTACAAGGAAATTTAGTTGACATTGCAGGTTTTTAGGCATGAAAACATGCAAGAACCAAGGTTTTGGTCATTGCCAAAATCCACGTTCGGCGGCCTAAAGTGGGGGTTTAGGCTGCCGAAATTGGAAATAACTCATAAGGAAGAATTGGAAGTCCAGCTTCGGCTACCGAAGTTAGGACTTCTAGCTGCCGAAATTGATGGCACAAGAGGCTTGTGGCAACCGAACCTGTTGCCGAAATATAGACTTTCATCTTTGTACAAAGGATCTTTGGCCACCGAAAGTACTCTTCCTAGCAATTTTAACCTAAATTCCTAAGGAATGTTTATGCTATGTATATATTATGTTCTATGGCAGTTTATAGGATGTTTTAAGTATGTTTTTAAGTTAATGTTGAGTTTCTAATATGAAGTCAGGAATACAAGATCAGACCCTAGAAATCAGGGACAATAGTGACGAACTGAGGATTTGTCAAGTATGACTAAATTTCTAGGTGAGTAGATATGAACTAAAATATTTTTATGATACAAAAACATATATTTTATGGCATGCTCAATTATCACGGCTATTATAGGTTGTTTTGCATTAGATCACGAGATATGTTGCATTGCATTGATTACATATTTATTTGAAAGGTAATATTGGATGACCCATGATCCTGTATGTTATATTTTATGATGACTATAGATGATATCCCTAGGAATGTCCTTTAAGTACATTATGTTGTCCATTTTGGCTTGTCCCTCGGGATGTATCACGGTCTGTCCTACGGAAGAAACACTAGAGAGATTGGGATATTCTAGGGGATATCTATGTATTTTATGATATGATAAGTCCCAAATGGTCGAAAGGAGCTTCTAGGCGCATATTTACATTTCAGAAGTTTCTAGGGAGATGGCTTGCCAACTGGATCTATTAAGGAATCTTGTGACAGTATTACCTAAGGTGAAATATTTGACGATGTTGTATGTTCACGAGGATGAAAGTTATGCCTTACGTATATATTTTATGTATCTACTCACAAAACTATTTCAAAATAACTTACCCATTTTCTATCATCACATCCCATCCCCGATTCCAAATCCTATTTTTCACATGTATGCAGGACGTACCGGAAAACTCTGGGTAGTTCGAACGTAATACTATGACGTAGATTATGTATGTTTTACCCCTAGGAGATGTATATGTTAAAGAATTTATTTTTTTAATCTCATGTACTTATAAATGTTTATGTTTAGATTTTTGGTACTTATGTTTAGATTTTTGGTACTTATGTTTATGCTCACTATGATGATATGTATGGGTATAATGTAAAACACATGTACTAAAAATTTAATTATTCCTTCAGTTTATATGGTACAAAAAGTCTTTCATATGCATGAGATTATTATAATGTTTATGTTTATGTTAATGGAATATGTTAATGTTAATATTTACTGCTTGTTAGGGTTTCAGTCACCTTCGAGTGGTCGAAATTCTAACGTCGGTAACAGTTGGCACGGGCAAGCTGTTACAATTGTTGTGTATGTTGATGATTTAAATATCATTGGAAGTCCTGAAGAATTTCAAAAAGCAACAAATTATTTGAAAAAAGAATTTGAAATGAAAGATCTTAGAAAAATAAAGTTTTGCCTTGGCTTGCAGATCGAGCATTTAAAATATGAAATTTTCCTCTATCACTAAACTTATACAAAGAAGGTGTTAAATGATTTTATATAGAAAAAGCATATCCATTAAGTACCCCAATGTTGTAGGATCGCTAGATATAAATAAAGACCATTTTCGTCCTTGAGAAAACGATGAAGAACTTCTTGATTCTGAAGTGCAATATCTTAGTGCTGTAGGAGCACTGATGTATCTTGCTAATAATATATGTACGGATACACGACAAGAAAAGTAAAAATATAGCTACAAAATTTCGTTGGTAAATATTCGATAATTTAAACATCGATGATTTAAATGGTTGGTAAATCGTCAATAATGTCTTTTACCGACAACTTTTTCTATAATTTCATCGGTAAATTTTGGCACTGTTTTTTACTTTTCTTGTAGTGATATATCATTTGTTGTCAATTTATTAGCAAGACTTAGTTCTTCTCCAACAAGAAGATATTAGAATGGAGTTAAACATATATTTTGATATCTTCGAGGAACAATTGCTATGGGGCTATTTTACTCATATGGATCCAGATCGTAATTAATTAGTTATACATATGCAAGATATTTATTCGATCCACATAAAGCTCATTCTCAAATAGGTTATTTGTTCACAAGTATAATATAACTATATCATGGCATTCTATGAAACAAACTCTAGTTGATACATCTTAAAATCATGCATAAATAATTGCGATATACGAGGTGAGTCAAGAGTGTGTTTAGCTAAGATTACTGACCCAACATATTCAGAATATATGTGGTTTGGTTATAAAGGAGAATGTTCTAATAATATTATATGAAGATAATGCAGTGTGCATAGCTTAATTAAAAGGATGATACATCAAAGGAGATAAAACGAAGTATATTTCATCAAAATTCTTTTTTACTCATGATCTTTGGAAGCATAGTGATATAAATATTCAACAAGTTCATTCAAATGACAATCTAGTGGATTTATTTACTAAGACATTATCAATTGTAATTTTGAGAAATTAGTATACAAAATTGGCATGTGTCGATTCAAAGATATTAAGTAATGTTAGTATAAAAGGAAGTAAAATATATATTGTGCTCTTTTTTCTTTAGACAAAGTTTTGTCCCACTGGATTTTCTTTGCTAAGGTTTTTAAACAGACAACTTGAATGTATTATACAATATTATGTGTTCTTTCTTTTTTCACATAGTTTTTTATCCAACACGGTTTTCCTAGTAATGTTTTAACGAAACATAATATTTATGGATCTTTAAGGGGGAGTATTATGAATATTTTTATAGAGGTCCATAACCTCCAAATAATGACACATTTTATTATTATAATTTTATAATTTAATCCTTTTTTTGTAATATATATCATAGTCTTTATAGTTGGAAGTCTATAAATAAAGGTCTTATACAAAAGTTTTGCTACAACAACAACAAGCCTTAGTCCCAAACCAGTTGGGGTCGGCTGTCGGGATCCTCTAACAAAATAAGCTCACCAGCAATATCAACAATCACACGCCTTAGACTCCTTCCATTACGCGGATTTTACGCCTCCATCCAAGTCTATTACTAACTAAATTCGCATCAATATTTAAGGCTCGTAAGTCTTTTGCTATTACTTCCTTCCAAACTGTCTTAGGACTACCTCGACCTCTCTTAGCCCCATCAACCATCAAGTTCTCCAACTTGCGAACCGCCATATGGAGAGGTCTCCGTAAAACATGCCCAAACCATCTAAGTCTTCCTTCTCTCACCTTATCACCAACCTCTGCTACCTGTACTTTCTGCCGGATATGCTCATCCTTAATTTTATCCAATCTAGTATGGCCACACATCCATCTTAACATTCTCATTTCTGCCACGCTCATCTTATGAAGATGTTGCCCTGTAGGTGCCTAACACTCACTACCATATAGCATCGCTGGTCGAACAACAGTCCTATAGAATTTACCTTTCATCTTTAATGGTATTTTCTTGTCACATAAGACTCCTGATGCTCCCTTCCACTTTATCCACCCTACTTGTATTCTGTGAGCCACATCTTCGTCTACACGACCTTCACTTTGAAACACACAGCCCAAATATCTAAACTGTTTGGCTCTTGGAACCAAAATTCCATCCAATTTAACCTATTGTTCTTTCTTTTTGTTTAAACTGAACTCACAGTGCATATACTCTGTTTTACTCCTACTTAACTTAAAACCCTTATCCTCAAGAGTTTTCCTCCACACTTCCAGCTTACGATTAACTCCCTCACTGGTCTCATCGATTAACACAATGTCATTTGCAAACAACATACACCAAGGCACATCATCTTGTATGCTTCCGGTTAGCTCGTCTATAACAAGAGTAAACAAATATGGACTCATGGCCGAACCTTGATGCAATCCAATGGTAATGGG
>CAOGCB010035778.1:0-12389 GCA_948266635.1 Cnidoscolus chayamansa
ACCCTTCCTCTCTAGAACCCACCAAAGCACTTCTCTTGGCACTCTATCATAGGCCTTCTCCAAGTCAATAAATACCATGTGAAGATCTTTCTTCTTCTCTTGATACAATTCCATTAGTCTTCTTAGAAGAGAAATGGCCTCTTGCAAGATGTCTCGCCCGGCACCTTTTGGCGCCTTTAATAACAATGAATCACTGACAACTACATTTTACTATTTTTCTCATACTGTGCTATAGGTAGAAAAATATAAAGTTGCTACTGATCCAACATTTTCATATCCTTTACGCTAAAAGAAAACTAATATTTGGCAATATTACTCCAACTGCTAAACAATGAACTACAGCGTTTTTAGTATTGCAACCAAAAAATTCATTTTTTCTCAATAGACAAGAAACAATGATTATGCCAACTTTGATTGAGTTATTTGCTTCTATCGGTTCATTCGTTTGCCATTTCATTTAAAATTGGTTTCTCGATTTCGGTTCAATTCAAAGCCGAATCGACCGAATGCTCACTCCTACAAATTAACAAATTTTATAAATGAGAAAAGACAAGGCATTAACATCAATATCCAGTCATACTGTACCTATCTACAACAGCATTTGCTTTTTGTTCTTCCATTGTGGAATAATCACCTTCATCTTTCATCTCGTTAATTTTCCCATCTCCTTCTTTCTCAGCCTTTTCTTTTGCTTCTGAACTTTTGTTCCTTTCAGCAGATTTATAGAAGGATGTAATTGTCTTCATGTCATCAGTTTCCCCGTTCAACACTGGTGTATAAGTGCCACCACTGCCAAAAGCATGTTGCTCTGAAGTGTAGTCATCATCAGACCGACTCAGATGGTACTTTTTCCTAAGTCGTCTATGTTTGACCTTTTCATTCTTAGGTTTCCTCATATGCAATGTCTCCTCGGCCACTATTATCAAGGACCAAAAAACTTTTTGAGTATCAAAAAAAAAGGACTGCATAGACTAGTAAAAAAAATGTATGTATGAACAAATATCAATCTTCCAAGAATAAGAAAAAATTATTTCACTCTTAGGTCTCCTAACATGCAGCATGCTGACAAATAGAAATCAAAGAACATGAAAAGCACTCAAATTGCATAGCAGAAGATAATTTAGCAATGAAGTGACTGTCATCAATTGAGAAGAAGCACTCTAATATGATTACAGTAAAAAAGGTACATTACTTTGGCTCAAACTCATTTGTGCTGCATCTTGATTTTCACAACCAAGTATCACTTTATATATACACATACATATATAAAGATAAATACATGAAAAAATTAATAACCAATAAACATGCTAGCCCAATGGCATGTTTGGTTCAGCTTGGATTCCAAATTCATTTTAGAAAAAAAATAAAATAATTTAAAGATATCTTAAAAATAAACCCAAAAGTAGATAAAATTTCAACATGTATTCACGTTGCTCAAAAAACCATAAAAAAATATTGGTTTCCTTGTGAACTAAACAAGAAAACAGACCCTCTTCCAAGACTTGCATTGAAGTCAAATTTTCAAAGAATCAAAACATGCCCTAAATCAAATTGCATACAGAAGTAAAAGACATTAAAGTAGGTTTCTTATGCAATATTTAGAATATGTCTCAATAGATGATATGATAAATTCTCACATACCTCTGAAAAATTACAATTTGTAATTTTTTTATTTCATTAAAGATACATTGTCGTTTGTTTCCACTGAAAAATGTCTTTAACTTTGGCAGTAACTTAATTCTAAACAAACTAATCAGTCAAAGGATTTATATCAAGTATTATTGTTGCTAAGCATCTGCGTGAAAGATAAATACATTACACATAGGTTATGCAACAAGCAAGCCATGGAAAGCATACAAAACATAATGATCAATATTAGATGTAAAGTTTTAAACAATACCTCCATCACTAGAAACAGGAGATGGCATGACCTCCAGATCATCATCATCAATAAAACTATCTTCATACTCATCCTCACCACTACCATAAGTAGTTCCATCTGTCTCTGTATCTGCAATATCTTCTCCATAGGATTCTCTAAATATTATAGTCAAGGAGAAACAAAGAAAAATCCAGGTAGCAAAACTAAATTAAATAAATAAGAAAAGGAAAAGAAAAAGAACAACTTTATACCGGAGCAAAACAAATATAAAAGCTCAATTACATGTTAGAATCAACACCTTAATAAATTAGCAGAAAGGGAAAAATAAAAAGTCATTAACATTCTTATCTACAATGAATCGACACTGGCTCTGACAATTACTGGAAAAATAAAAAAAAAATGACACTTTCATGTGTGTAGCCGTCTGATTAAAGGAAAATCTCATAAAATGTCTAACAATAATATCAAATTTAAGAATTTTTTGTTTATTTTAATGAGAAAATTAATTCAACGAAAATAAAAGAAATTAAATCTAGTTCCAATACCTCTTCTCTATCTCTAGCTAATCTCAAACACATATTTATTCTTAATTTTATGAGGATTCAAGTGGTTTATTCTTTTTTATTTTCTCAATTCGTCATAGTTTGATGTCATGAAAGTGCAGTGCTACATAGCCTTCATTGAAGATGTATATTGAGGCATCACAGATCATTGTATAGTGTATACTGCATAAACAGATCTAGAAGCTTAGGCCCTGTAAGTTTGCAAGTACCATTGCATCCGTCAAGAGGCTTATCCAGTACACTAACGATAATGCTGCTAATTTAGGCTTGTGGTTTAACCTCCTTTATAACCTAAAGCGTACGTGTTTTGCTGACGCACAATATAACAAACTACAGAAACAAGGATACGACTCATCCTGCTTGTAATGCCTACTCCCATCCAGATAGTAACCAGTGAGGTGAACACTTATAGGGCCAATAACTGAGAATACAACCTCCTCAGCCTCCTCGAATTCCAAATTCAATTGGCATGACTCCAACTGTTGAGGAAACAAAGAGCAAAGGAAAACAGGACTCCTGTTCCCTATATTGCACTGAACCACACTCTTTTTTGTCCCAGTACCAGTCCCCAATGTCGCCTGATTCAACCATAAAACAAATCATCAACCTCGAACCAAACCTTCAAATTCAGCTTAAAATTGCTAGATTCAAAACAAGATAGTAAAAACCCAGATGGAAAAATTCAAATTTTTTTCGTAGTAACAGTTTAGAAGAAATGGAATGCAAAAGGGATCATGAAAAACTTGTAGAATGAGATTTTTTACCTGCGAAATGTGAAGTCTTGCCCTCGCATAATCAGGTTTAAGTGTGAATGGCTTTCCCGCTTTCACTTCCGTTCCCCAAAATGCCATCGCTCGGAAGGAGCGGTAACCGAACTGATAAAACCCTATCAGAGAGCAGCCCTTAAACCCTAGACTGTATAGTTTCACCGCGCGGATTATTAATAATAATTTTAGTTTATAGAAACACTTTCTGTTTCATGCAATTTAAGAAATTATTAGTGCCATAAATAAATCAAAACTTTCAGCAAAATGAAAATTTTGTTTGATTTGATTTATTTTTAAATTACATCCCTAGAAATTATTAAACTAATAACTTTTATTTTTATTTTGTTTCTTAGGGATAATATGTGATAAAGAGTGTCTCTTTATCTCTTATCCCTTATTCATTATCTTTTTATCTATTATTCTTTATATCTTATCTCTGTATTTTATATTTATCGTTTATAACTATTACATATAATGTTGTATAAATAGAGTATTTTCCCTACATACAACATAATCAATGAAACACAAAATTCTCCCTGAATTTACTTAGTATCAGAGTTACCGTAATCTCAGCATGACACTTGTTCCCCTATCTTCTTTCTCCTCTTCATATTCTTCTTCTTCGACAATTATTTTTACCTCTTCCTTTTCTATTAAAATGAAATCCAATAATTACTGGAAAATACAATTTGATCCTATATTGAATTTCTAAGGGTTTAATGGTTTTATCGATGGCTCTCAACTGGCTCCCTCTAAAACCGTACCTACTTCTTCAACAGATTACGCAACTTAATCAAATCTAGCATATCTAGATTGGTTTCACAAAGACCAAATGCTCCGATCATGGTTATTAGCATCTTTATCAGAATAAGTTTATTCTTTAGTCTATGGTCCTCAATCTTCTTTTAAGGTTTGACAAGCTTTAGCCAAAGAATTTGATGCTGTTTCTCAAAATCGTCAGCTCCAATTACATATCGAGCTCCAAGAGCTTAAGAAAAATGATTTGTCAATTTATGCTTATCTCCAAAAAGTAAAAACGCTAGCTGATGAACTTGGTGCTGCTAGCTGTCCACTTTCCAAAGCCGAATTTAATACAATAATTTATCAAAACCTTAGATTTGAATTTCATTCCATTATTACCAACCTTAGTCTTCGCCCTGAACTTGTTTCATTCTTTGAGCTTCATGGTCATTTGGTTGCACATGAACTACTTAATAATCTTCATCAACCTATGGCTAACTTAAGCATTAAATCAAATTCTCATATTGCTCCTTTATTATCTATACCTCGCTCATCAACCCCTACAAATCAATCTCAAGATTCTACAAAGAATTGAGTGACTTGCCAAATATATGGTAAGCCCAATCATTTTGCTTTGACTTGTTGTCGGTGTTTTTATCGTGGCAACACTAGTAACAATCAAAATGGGAGTTATTCTTCTAATGGCAATTGAGGTTACAATCAAGGATATTGTGCTTCATACCAACCATATCGACCTCTTATTGCAAATATGGTGCATACAGATATTGCTCATCTATATGCTCCTACTATGATTCAAGCTCCTTCAATGGAAACTTCTTTGTCTGGTTCATGGTTTCCAGACATAGCTGCGAATTATCATGTTACCGCTGATCCGCATCAAATGAATGCAATCAATGAATACTCAAGTGCTAATCAATTATTTGTCGGCAATGGGCAAGGTTTGCAAATTTCACATGCTGAAAATGGTTTTCTCTCTACTCCTACTTATAAACTCAAATTGAATAATATTTATGTGTTCCTGAAATTACCAAAAATATGTTTTTTGCTTAGAAATTCACAACTGACAACTATGTTTTATTTGAATTTTGGTCGTCTCATTTTGTTGTAAAGGACTAGTGCACCAAGAAAACTATAATGCAAGGCCTAAGTGAAGATGGCATATACAAGTTGACTCAATTAAAGCCACAACAGACGACTAATCAAGCAGCAGCAGCAGCTCCTTCAATAGACGATAGGCATAAGCGTTTGGGTCATCCGAATTTTTCAAAGTTGTTTAAGTTTCTGATACTCAATTGCATCCTTATTCTAGTTGTCAATTAGGAAAATTATCTCGTGTTTCATTAGCTTCCAAAGAACATACCAGTCGTAGTCCTTTTGATTTTGTGTTTTCTAATGTATGGGGTCCAGCACTTGTATAATCTAGTTTGGGTCATCCTTATTTCATTCTCTTTATTCATGATTTTACTCGTTTCATATGGGTATATTTCATGAAATCAAAAGTGAAGTTTTTGATATATTTCTTCAATTGGACAGCTTGTAAAACGTCAATTTGGTAAATCAATTCTAATTTTACATTCTGATTGAGGTGGAGAATATCAATGTTTGAATAGGTATTTTAAGACTCATGGTATAATTCATACAATTGCTTGTCCATATAATCATGAACAAAGCGATATAGCTAAAAGAAAAATTAGACATCTTGTTGATATTGGTCTCACTCTTTTAGCTTATACGTTTCTACCCTTAAAATACTAGAATTATGCTTTTGAACAAAGTGTCATGTTAATCAATACCTTACCATCTGATGTCTTACAAAAAGCTTCACCATTTTTGAAATTATTTTCAAAAGGCCCAAATTATTTGTCTTTTCAGTTGTTTGGTTGTAGTGGTTTTCCCTTATTATGTCCTTATAATAATCATAAGTTAGTTATCATTCAACTAAATGTGTGTATCTCGGTCAAAGTCCATTTCATTCTGCCTATAGATGTCTGGATTATAAGTCCGGGCGTGTCTATTTGCTAAACATGTTCATTTTGCATCTAATCATTTTCCCTATGCAAAATTATCTACCATGTTCAAAATGCATGAGCCCCAAGTTCATCCTACATGGTTACAAGTTTCTTGTACTATGTTATCTTCATCGAAGTCCTTATCAAGTAACTTTATCTCTCAAACTCATTTATCTCAAACTCCTTCATCTCAAACTCCCATTCACCTTTTATCACTAACAGGAACCCAAAGTCCAATAGAAACCAATTTAACGCTAATATCTGACACATCTAAATGATTACATATCATATCTGACATCTCCTCACCTATATCCTCACTTAGCAGTAATCGACCTGGCCAAACCTCAGCTTTACCAAATCAAATTCGAACCCATCCCATGGATTTATGAACCAATCCTAAACCAAATCGTAAATATGCTTTTGTTGCTCACCTTTTACCATTTCAGGAACCAAAAACGTTTTTACAGGCTAATAAATTATAGGAATGGAGAGAGGTTATGCAAGAGATTATAACTTTGCTTAGGAATGAAACATGGATACTAGTGCACACGCCTGCTAATGTTAATATCATTCAAAACAAATGGGTTTATCATGTTAAACGACATTCTAATAGTGATATTGAGCGCTACAAAGCAAGGGTTGTAGCAAAGAGATTTACATAGCAGTCGAGTATAAATTATACAGAGACATTTTCACCAGTAACAAAATTTACTACTGTTCATCTTATTTTATCTCTTGTTGTAACAAATGGATGGGATATGCGCCAATTGGACTTATCTAATGCTTTTCTCCATAGTTTTTTAGATACATATTTATACATGAAGCAACCAAAAGGCTTTGTTGATCACACTAAGTCTGATTATGCTTGTAAGCTGCGCAAATCCCTTTATGGATTAAAGCAGGCACTGTGCGCTTGGTTTGAACGACTCAAAAATTCTATGTGCTCTATCAAATTTAAGCAAACTCAGGCTGATCACTCATTATTTGTATATATCAGCTGTTCTAATAAGCTATGTATGCTTGTTTATGTTGACGATATACTTGTCATAAGTTCTAAATCTTCACTTGTTGATTGGTTTGTCAAAAATTGGTTGTTGCTTATCTAGTTCGAGACCTTGGTGACATTAATTATTTTCTTAGGATAGAGGCCACTCGAACACAATTGGGCTTTTGCTCTCTCAAATTAAATATGTCTTGGAGATACTCCAAGCCACACATATGATAGATTCAAAACCATGTAGTACACCAATAGTGACAATTCCAAATTTAAGCAAGAATATGGAAACATTATTGCCTTCTTTGATAAATATCGTCAAGTAGTTAAGGCACTTCAATATTTGATGATCACTAGACTTGACATTACATTTGCAATAAACAAGCTAGCTTAGTTTCTACACCATGCCACATATGGACATTACAGGCATGTAAGAGATTACTGCATTATCTTAATGGTACTTCTACTCATGGTCTTTTGCTTCGCCCATGACAAATTTCTCTCTAAATTTACAGTGTGTATATATGCTTGCTCATTTTATTTCTTAATTTAAAATTTAAACAACTCATATTATTATATTATTATTTAAATAATATTGAAACTGAAATGTTCCTTGATGAAAAAATGGTTCCAACCAGTGCTCCCGGTAAACTCATTTCACTGCTAAACTCTATTAAAGAAGAAGATAGAGCCACAAAAAACTTTCAAGCACAAGAATCTAGGAGTGTCTTTTGTCATGGAAGGGACCTCCTTTTGAGACAAGGTTGCTACAAATAATAATAAGGAGATTGAAAATTGTCTTTATAAAGATGATCTCACATATTTTAATGATTTTGTCGCCTCTATTATGCTATCAGGACCAATACCGTAAATAATGCTTTCATATCAACTGGAAAATGATTTGGCAAAGATGTGGAGAAGAGCGGTTATCATCAAATTGTTGGGCACAAAATAGGATACACCATGTTATTATCAAGGATTAAGATGTTGTGGAAGATTAAGAACCCTAAAGTTTTGGACCTAGGAAACGATTACTTTCTAATCAAGTTCTTCACAAAAGAAAGATATTATAATGCCATTTTAGAAGGTCCATATAACACTGGACATATTTCCAATGGTAGATTCTAAATTTTTTATCAGAATATTTGGAAAATATTCAGAAATCAGGCCGAAATAGTATTTGGAGATCAAACTGTTAAGTTATTAAAGTTAATGGACTAACATGTAAAACATAAGAACTAGAATGAAAAGAAGGAAAAGTTGAGAGATTAAAGTGAAGTTTGTTAGGGCTAGCCTGAAAATTCAAATTTGATCGCCGAACTTAAGGGTTCGACTGCCAAAACCAGTTGGCCACCTCCAATATAAATAATGGAGGCAACCGACTAAATTGAAGATTGACACATTTCAATTCTCTCAACTCTTTCTCTCTCTCTCTCTCTCTCAACCAGAACATCTCACCTAGAAAATTGAAGTCTCCCAAACCTTTAAGCAAAATTGATAAAAGTAGAAGTTAAAAGAGAAATTGAAGAAAAACTTAAAGAATTGAAGAAGCAAAACAAAGTTGAAAAGGAAGCTCAAGTGGGAAGGAGCAAATTCAAAGTTTCCAGCAAAGCTTTGCCCTAAATCAGGTTAGAAACTCATTTATAAGTGTTAGTAATAATCAAATGCATGCAAGGAAATCAAATATATATTTTATTCAAAAAAAACTACAAAGTTATGGTGAATTTAGTTGATGATGCTTAAGGATGATAGGTAGATTGTTAAAAATAAGACCAAGTAATGACATCGCATGTCATGGATTTAAAGAAATCAAAATGGTTAGGTTTAGATTTATTATGAAAAATTGATGAATTTCATGAAAAATATTGAATCATGAGTTGCATGTTGACAAATTGAAATTACCTGATGTTGAAGTAGATGGATTGGAATAGGTGTTTTAGAATGTTTAAATTATGAATTTACTGGTTTTTGGCATATTAAATATGCAAGAACCAAGGTTTGGGTCATTGTCAAAATATAGGTTCGGTGGCCTAAAGGGAGTTTAGGCTGTCGAAACTAGAAGCAAGTCAATAGAGTAAGGGAAAATCCAGCTTCGACAGTTGAAGGTGGGACTTTCGACCGCCGAAACTGGTGACATAAGAAACTAATAGTTGTCGAACCAGCTGTCAAAATAGAGACTTTCGTCTATGTATAAAGGACCTTCGGCTGCCAAAAGTCCTTTGTCTAACTATTTTTAATTTAAATTGCTATGATTAATTATACTATGTTTATGTTATGTTCTATGGGGGTTTATGTGATTATTTTAAGTATGTTTTAAAGTCAATGTTGAGTCTCTAATTCGTAGTCCAGAATACAAGATCAGACCCCGGAATTCAGTGACCTCAGTGACGAACCAGGGATTCGTCAGCACGTCAGTTTCCAGGTGAGTAGATACTAACTATATATTTTATAATACAGAAAAAATGTTTATGGCATGTTCATACATCACAGATATGTTAGGATGTTGCATTAGAGCACAAGATATGTTGCATTGCATTTTTATATGATACATGAAGGGTAATATTGGATGACCCTTGATCCCATATATTTACGTTACGTTATGATCCACAAAAAAATGTCCCTCGGAATACCCTTGGAAATGTATTGTGTATATTCATTGGAATGTCCCTAAGATCAAACCTCAGAAAAGTTGTCCATCGCAAGAATCAGTAGAGAATACATGTTACATTTCCTTGGTATATTCTATGGGATATATATGTTATGCTGTGTTTATAGATATGGTAAGTCCGAGATGGCCAAAAGGAGCTTCTCGGCGCATATTTAAGTTTTCAGTAGTTCCAAGAAGATGGCTTACCAATTGGTTCTATTAAGGGATCTTGGTGACAATATTACTTAAGGTGAATTATTTGAAGGTATTGCATTACACGTGTATGAAATATTATTTTTACGATACATGTTTTCTGTATTTACTCATTAAGCTATTTTCCTAGCTTACTCGTTTTATGTCCTCTCATTCCATTCCCGATTTCTAATCCCATTTTTCACATGTATGCAGAATGTACCATAAGAACTCAAGGTACAGTTTGATGATGTAAGCATAGCTCACTTAAAGCCAGATGAGCTGGCACTTCCACAAGGGCCGATTACAAGCTCGAGAGCAAAGAAGCTGAAAGAAGCTCTTAATGGATTCATGAAGCCATATGTGGAGACCTTACAAGTTTACATGGGAGATGAGAACAAAGTGTCGATCATCATTTAATGAAACTAGATTTGGTTTCCAATAATGTATTTCCATTGGTTTCTTTAACTTGTTATGTTGTCACCTTTAGGAAACTTTTGTTTTTAAGTTTTAGGAAACTTTTATGTTTTAGAAAACTTTCATATTTTGGGTAGTTTAGGCCTTAGGTTGAGGCTCAATTTAACTATTCTAAATAGTTGGATTAAAATCGCCATTTGAGGTTTAGTTATTATTTATTGGGCTTTGAATAAGGTTTATAAGTAGTGAACTAAGCTACATGGGCTTGGAAGCCCATCTTGGGCTTAAAATTATAAGGCAAATTCGTCCAACATGATGGGCTAGGGTTTGGGGTACTATTGTCTTTTACTTATGCATTATTTAGGTTATAAAAAGGTGGAGCCATATGTATTTTGGTTATGAAAGAATAAAAATCAGATTGTTCTTCTTTTTCAAGAGGTGTTCTTGAGATATCAAATTAGGGTTCTAAGTTTATGCTTAGTTCTCTTTATTGCACGCCGAATAAGGTTAGTAAGCTTTGTGTGATTCTTGTTCTGTGCGTGTTTTTCAATCAATCCATCATAAGTTGCGATTCAATTAAGGGTCATTTAGATTGGGGAATTGTGTTATGTTCTAGATTTCATACTAGGGTATGTATCGTTTCTGTCTCCTATAGGCTGAGGTACCACATCAATTGGTATCAGAGCTAGGATTAGGGATAATTTCTTAACTATCCTTTATTTTCTTGCTTTCTATTTTGTTGAGCAATATAAACTTAATTTTATTACTGATCCTTTCTACCTATTTCTTTTGGTTCATATATCTCCAAATACAAAAAAAAAAAGGAAAAAAAAGAAAACAACTAACTATTTTCATTTTCCTAGTTTGAACAATACGCCAGTTTCATTTCTTTTGCCCATATCTCTCTCTATACAACTTCAATTTTGATGATTCAAAATTCATTGGATTCGTGAGAAAAGGTACTACAACTTGGTAGAAGACAATAAATCCAAATTCGATTGTAAAAATAGCCAAAACTAGGGTCAAAATTTCTGATAGTTATATTGTTACTTGCTTGGAAATTCTTTGTTCTGCTTTGGAATTGATTGTTATTACCTATATTTAATCCTTGCTGTTCTATTGAGTATATTGCTACCATGATACTTTTTCCATGTGCTCTAAAACACATGTTTATCAATTTCTAGAGCAGAACTAGGGTTAGTTTCTTAAAAAAATGGTGAATACTTTCTATTTCCTATTTTAAATATTTTTTTGTGTGCTTGCTTTGGTTTATTCTTGTTGAGTCAACATTACATACGGTTAACCTAGGTTTGCATACTTAGGGAGAACTTCGTGTTTAGCACATCAGTCTCGTAATTTCTTCTAATATCGGTTTGTCACTTTGGTGTCTTTGTTTTTTTTATTCTTTTTTTGGCTTCCATATGCATAGTTTGACATATTGCTCATTGTCAAACATCTAATTATATATTGCGCACAAAATTTAACTCTTGTGTGCTGCTTGTCTGTTTGATCACTTTGGTCAATTGCTTCTAGTCCTGCCTGCCTTTCTTTTATTGTTAGTTTTATTTTCCTTAATTTCCTTACAACTTGAGTCATACATTTGTTTGCTAATTTTGTGTTTGGAAGTGCAATCTTGAGATCCCAAGTGAGTGTTTGAGTGTAAACATATGAGGGAGTGAATTTGTGAGTTCCAAAATGTCTAGACAAAATAATGACAATGTTTCTAATCCTTACCCTGACTTTAATGTGATATTTAAGTCCCTCAAGGAGGCTATGCAACAATTAAATGGTAGGATGGAGAACATGAATAGCCGAATGGATGACATGGAGGATAGTCTTCGGGTAACTAAAAAAAAAAAACTCGAGGAACGATGAATCATACTATGAGGAAGAAGATGAGCTTGTAAAAAGTAGGAGAAGGAATGATGAGTTGCCTATATCAACTTGGGATGAAATGAAGAGGATTATGAGGAGAAAGTATGTTCCTACATACTACCATAGAGACCTACACCATCAATTGCAAAGGCTGACTCAAGGCTCCAAAATAGTTGATGAGTACCATAAGGAGATGGAGCTGCTCATGATCAAGGCTAACATAGTGAAAGAGGACGACCAAACCTTGGCTTGATTTTTAGGAGGATTGAATCGACAAACTA
>CAOGCB010035785.1:0-10758 GCA_948266635.1 Cnidoscolus chayamansa
GGATGACTGAAGCTTATTTGCAGTGATCCTAGAAGAGTCGTCATTTGATAATTTGATGGAGAGTTTGTAACAGTTATAATGAATATTATTTCCAGAGAATAGAATGTTTGGATGGAGAGAAACTGAAAGAAAATAAAAAGGTGAGATTTTGGAGAGGTTTTCTCGCAAGGAAGAGATAAGGACACGTCAGCGATAGATATGGGGTTAATGAGGTTGGTCCACATTGGTCTAAATCATGATTCGGATTTATAAATGTACACACGGCCAAATTGGAGTGGATAATCCTGGAAGTGGACCCACTTTATATGTACATTTTTGTCACTTTCCTACGGTGGATGATAGGTATGTACCCGTCTGATCTGGTTTTGGTTTTGGTTTTGCTTCTTTGCATGTGATCTAGTAACGTCCACATTTTTACTTAGTACGAATAAATCACGGTAGTTCAACAATAAATAAATATGATGTGGAGAATTCAATGCGTACAAAGAAATTATTCACATAAATATAATTTTCATTTTACTGCTATTGAAAATAGAACTCATGACCATTGTACTCACTTGTATTACCAGGTAGGTTTTGCTTTCATATATTATGAATCAAAAGATTATAACACACAATATTTGTATAAACTATATATATAATTTTTACTCATTTTTTTTATTATTATGAGTAAAAATTTAAAGTAGTAGATTTGTATAATATATATATTACTTTTAATTAAATAATATTTTAAAAAATTCAAATGATAATTGAAATTAGAACCAACTAGATTCAAAAATTCATAATATCTAATTGAAATGAAAATTGAATTTTCAGTTTTAATTTCCACACTAAAAATTCCAAATGAAATCCAAATTTGAATTTCAGTTATAATTCCCACTTTGATTTCGATTATATTTTTATAGACATGCACATCTCTAGCTTGATCTCCACCACCATTGTTACCCAACTATTGCTACCCACTAGCACGAGCATTATTATCATACATTGTTATAATAACTAACATTAATTATTAACCCAAATAAATTAACTATTAAAAATAGATTACTTATTTTTTTTTAGAGAATTTAATTTTGATAATAATAAAATTTAATATAATTAAATTAATAATTATATAAATATTTTAGTTCACAGGAAAATAACTATTAATGATGAAAAGATCGTGTATCAAAATACAAAATTTAGATAATCTAATGAAAAGACAAAGTCAAGAAGAAGCTAAGTTTTCTCTCACATAGCAAATGTAAGAGAACTAATGATTAGATATATGCCAATGGGATGTTTTATGTTCAAAATTTAAAAGTGTTCTAAAAATATTTCTAGACTTAGCTTTAAAAATTAGAAAACCAATTTTAGACATGACAAAATTAGCTATCTAATTTTGGCTTGAGAGTTAAAATAAGCTAACTAGTTTTAGAATTAGCTAACTAATTTTTAAACAATTATCTGAAATTAGCAAACTATTTTCAAAATTAAAAAACTACTTTTACATGATCTCAATTTTAATAAACTAATTTTATATTGAACCTAATTACTTTTGGACTGCACATTTTTCATGGTTGTAACGGCTAGAAAACTAATCTAAGTGAGGGGAGATCATTTGGAAAAGGTCGTTATGCCCTTTGTAAGTTTAAAGAAGTTTGTGAAGTCATCAAACTTGTAAAGGTTCATTAAGCACCTAGAAAGTTTGGAGATTATAATTGGTTGTTCTCGTTTGGAAAGAGAGATCCCAGTAGATTGAAAATCTCAAGAGGAAGCTTGAGAAGAGCAGATGTAGGCTGCATTGTCGAACCACTATAACATTATGTATTTGATTTCTCTTAACTATATCTCTTACAATTGAAAGTCAATTTACCTATTGATTAACTGAAGAATCTTGTTGTTCGATAAACAGTTTTTAGAAGCACATTAAGTTAAAATTCATTTTTAGCAAACCAGAACACCTTGCTAATTCTGCATGAACAATAACTTTATTTACAAGCTAATTTTTAGCAAGCTAATTATTTTGCAGATTCAAATTGATTAATCAAGCAATCATACCTTGAGTTAATTAGATAGAGCCTTTGAAGTATATAACAATAATTTTTCATAAAAGTTTAGAGCAAGAACTTAAAAAATTAATTGATTTGCAAAAGTGACCAGCCCTTTTGGTCATGTACACTTAGGACAACAAATTGTTATCAATACAAGGGGATATTAAACTGATGGGAGCAGCAGATCGACTGAACATTTGAAGAGAGATTGTCTGAAGAGATAAGATTTGCCCCCCACACACTCATAGGAGAGATTGATATCCTAGGGAAGTAGAGGCTGAGGCCCTGGATGGGGTGACACAGAATTTGTCAATCAGAAGGTAATGGAAGCTTCAAAGACAGTAGATCAACCTGACATTATAGCACCAGTGCGGACCTATGCGATGAAAGTAAGAGAAGATTAGGATATGCCTGATGTAATAGCTGGTATGCTTATGATTTTTGACCTCTCAGATTATGTTTTAATTGATCTTGGTTCTACATATTCCTACATATGTGTATCTAATGAAAGGAAAGAAAGATTACATATGGATACGTTAGACTAAGGAATACTTATAACTAACCCCTTAGGACACAGAGTAGTAGTAACATGATCTATAGAGATTGTCCTATAGAAATTAAGGGGCATACATTTTTGGGAGACCTAATTGAATTGCCATTTAGAGAATTTAATTTACTCTTGAGGATGGACTAGTTATCTAGACATCGAGCTGTGGTAGATTGTAGGAAGAAGCATATTATGCTTAAAACTTCCACAGAAGATGACGTAATATTTGAGAGTCGAAAGGCTATCCTCATGGCTACTGTCATATCAACAATTACAGCTAGGCAGATGATTAAGCAAGGGTGTGAAGCTTATTTGGCATACGTGAATGAGGTCAGGACAATAAATTCGATCATAAGTGGTATACCTATGGTGTGTGAATATGCATATGTATTTCTTGATGAATTACCGAGTATGCCACCTGAAAGAGAAGTAGAATTTGCTATTGAGGTGATATCGAGTATGCCAACAAAACCTAAGAATGAAAATGATAGTCAAAATTTAAGTAAAATAATTTACGGAATACCACCACGTTGTAAAAGACAGACGTGCTCTCACACCTTTTTGATATCCGACTTCTCGTCTGCTTTCATACTGTGTTGTGTCATATCGAAAGTCGTGGGTTGAGCTCTGTTGATAAATACAAAATTATCATTTTATTAAACACTTAAACTTATAAAAAAAATAAAAATTAAATATATTTTAAAAATAGTAATAATAATTGCTCTCTAAATTTTGTTAATTGTGCTTTTATTTTTAATATTGTGTTTTTATTTTTAATATTTGCACTTTAATTTTTAACTTAAAAATAAAATTATTCTCATCCTATTAAGAAAAAATTATCATTTTATAAAAATCTAGAACACAATTAAATAAATAAGTAAAAAATATAATTATCTTTTTTTATATAAAATATGAGTAAGTTGTATTTAATTATTGTTATAATAGATTAATTCTAAATAATACGTATGTATTTAACCAGTGTCTCTACATACATACATATGCATACACATAAATAACAACTTATTTTATAAATTAAATTAAAATTTATTAATTAGTAAAGCTTAAATTTATTTGAAAATTTTGAAAAAGTTGAAATCTTATCGTCATATCAATGTTAATAACTTGTCGTTTTAAAAAAATATAAATTTTTAAAATCATAAAATTAGGATATTGTTTTGATTGCATATGAAACTAATTAAAATTATTCTAAACAAAAAAGATATAAAAAAATAAAAATAAAATTCTTAAGATATAATGCTTTATACAATTAAAATATTATAAATATATAAAAACATGCTTTAATTTCAAAAATTAAATTTAATATTTAAAAAATATTTTATTACTTTAATTAATGTTTTAATCACTCATTTAGAAATAAAATTTATAAGATTGAAAATTTGTGTTTTTATTGCTTTTCTGTATCATAATTCAGTAAGAATTTTAGAACCAATAATTTTTATTGAAAATCTATTATTTTTAGTAATTAATTAAATTAAAATTTTCATGGTTATAATATAAAATCTATGTCCTTTTTTACTCATTTTATAATTTTTTTTTCTATAATAACCCCAACTATATAAAATGAATTTGATTTAAGCTGTTTTGAATTACAATTAATAATAATTAGTTTATTTTTAATTTAATGTGTAAAATAGAAATAATATTTATTAATTAATTATGAAATTGGGTAATTTATCTGCTAAGTGAAATCCAAATCAAATTAAATGTATAATTGATTTAGATAACAAATTGAACTGATATTATATATTTAATTATAAAAATAAATATTTTCAAATAATAATAAAAAACTTAATTAATTAGAATTTAACTAAAATCTTAAAAATATATAAGTTATGCCTCTAACGTAACTAATAAAAAATAATAATTTTAACGGCTCTAAAAGTTTTTAGTTTGTGTAATAAATAGCCAACTCTAACCAGGAAGTTACAAAACACGTGGATATGTCCGAACCCATGATCTACACTTCAAGAAGAAAATAAGTTGACCTTGTCATAGCGAAGCAATCGTCGTCGCGTCATCGAACCGACAACGACCTGCGAACCTTCGTTTCCACAACTTCCAGCTTACTCCAGAACATATGCCACAGGTGCCCTCCACGCCACTTCCGCTCTTTTTCCTCTTTGGTGTTCTCACATAACTCCAACTTTAATCTGAGCCGGACACGTATCCCAACTGTCCCGCCAGACCGGACCATTTCTTAGGTCCAATCAAAGTCTAACCTTCACTGCTTGTCCACGAAGACCGGCAACGCGTCTTTCCAGACGCTTCCAGTTTTGTAGGAAATTAGGGATTCCCCCCTTTAAATACGTCTTCTCACAATGGAATTAATCGTCTCAATTTAGCTTCGTCTTGGAATTCAAATCGCTCTTCAATCTCATAAATTACCCTCTGCAGTTTCCAATTGTTCATCCTAATTTCTGCTTGGTTTCTCATATCTGATCACGATGATGATGTCGATGTTCAGCTCCTTCGATGCCTTTTTCGCGGAATTCTACGGGCAAAAAGTGAAGTTTTCGGTGGGTTCTGCTACTACCAATGAAGAAAAGAAGGTTGCGGTTGTTGACTCGATGAAGAAGAAAGAGCTGAAAGAGAAAAATTCACCTCCTCCGGCGAATATAAAGAGGGCATCGCAGCCGCAGAGAAAACCGAGATTTGCGCCGGAGTTGGATGGCGTGCACTGTTTCGAGACGATACTTCCTTACTAAATAGGGATTTTATTTTGACCGTTGTAAACTGTGAAACAATTAATATCTTCTGTTGCATAATACACAATTCTTTAATTATCTGAACAATTAATGGTCTTCGTTCCAAGGATCAAATGCATCTTCTTTCCAGTTACAAGGGATTTTTTTTTAATATAACTTCAAATAGTAATACTTTTATTAGGATTATATGCAACAAGCCAACATCTTTGATGAGAAGGAAGTTAAGCAAATACTAGCCTTTCCTCTTAATGCTTTTTCATGAGGGAGGACATTTGATGGTTTGGCCTTTTAATAAAAGGGGATGATATACAGTTACGTCTGTGCCAAAAACGGCAGTCCAGATCCTTCCTCCAATGGGCGAAATGTGGTCTTCTGGAAAAAAATTCTGGCCTCTCAGTCTTTCCCGGAAAATCCAATCTTATTTGAGTAAAAACTATCAGCGAATGACCTCATGTCTCTGGGATGTTTGTCCAAATGGTTTCGACTATGGGAAAAGAGAATCACTTATTCTGGTCTGCGACTTAGATTCACGAGGCTACTAAGGAGATGGTAGACCTTATGATACTGGGAATAGAAATCTCAGTATTTAGAGATATTTGCTATCCTCCAAAATTTAATTGAAAAGTTTCCAAATGCTAGAATAGGAATGAGAGAGGAGGAAGGTTTTACTTTGTTAATGGGGCTAATTTTGGTATTAGAATAATTCATCTAAAAGAAGACTGACTAACTAAAAATACCTAATGAAAGACATATGTTCTTTTATATTAAAATAAATAAATAAATAAATTACATGAGTTTTTTAATATAATTTATAAGATATAAGAAAATCTGAATTAATTAAGCCAAATTATAAGGATAAGATGGTAAATTTTCATACACCTTTAATTAATAACAAAATTTTAATAATTATATATAATTTTAATAATAAAATACATTAACTTGAGAAATAAATGAACTTAATTTTGTAATAAAAATGTGAAATAAATAATAATTGATCATGCATTAATTTAGAAAAAGAAAAAAAAAGATAAATTAAGATGAAAGTAAAAATTATAAATAGAGACAATTTATATGTATTTTAAAATTTAATTGACATAAGTCACATTATCAAATTATAGATTATGTGTATTTTTTTATTATATAAAAGTTTAAATTTATGTATTTAGCTGTTACACAATAAAATGTTAAAAGTACATAAATTTATATATGATTATTAATCTTTAATTTATTAAAATCACAATTAAATAAAAATTTGGAAGATAAATATATAATTATATTCCAATATTATTTGGAGTGAATCTATTAGTTATTTGAATTAATTTTTTAAACTATATTATATATAATACAAAAAATGATAATATCTACTCTACCTGCTTTAAATACATGTACATGTAAGAGTGAGTAATCCCTTCAAAATTGAATCGAATAAAAAAATTAAAAATTAAAGATTTTAAATCGAATCAAATTGAAACATGTAAAAAATTAAATTAAATTGAAAAATTTTCTGTTTGATTTAGTTAGATTAATTAATTTTTTTTATTTATTATATAGAAAAAATTTTAATTCAGGTTGAAAAAATAAATAAAATCTTAATAAAATTAATATTTATTTAAAAAATTATTTGACTTGATTAATTTTTTTTATTTAATTTTAAAAATAAAATTGATTGAACTTTAAAAAAATTTTAAATTGAAAATATAAATTAAATATTAATAAATTTAAATTTTATTTAATAAATAAGTCGGTTTAATTAATTATTTTTTTATTTGATATTAAAAGAAAAATAAATTGAATCTTTAAAAAAAATATATTCGAGTTGAAAATATAAATAAAATTTCAATAAAATAAAAATTTATTTAATAAATCGGTTTGGTTCATTTATTTTGATTTTTTTTATTTTTAAAAATTAAATCAAACCGAAAATAAAAATTATTTGTAATAAAAAAAATAAAATCAAACCAATTGAAAAAAAAGAACTGAATCGATTGAATTGAATTGAACCAGTTAGATTCAAATTTTCCACCCTCATATACATGTTAAAATTTAATTCCTTAGCTAGTTATACAAAAATAAATTTTTATCTAGCTAAATGTAGCTAAGTTTAATCCTTTTATAATATATCATTATCTACAATTTGTGTGTAGATAAAAAATTTCAATATGTTTAAACATATTGTTTAGTAATGCTCAATTATTTCAACAAAATAATCATTTGGATATTAATCTAAGTAACAATTGAAAATTAACAATATTATTATGAAATAAATTAAATAATTTTAATTAAAAAAATAAAAAAAAATCAAATAGTCATTTAAATATAATTAAATTTTTTAAAAAAATAAATAAATAAGCAATTAGAAATTTACATTAAACATTTATATTTAAGCAAATTCTATAATATTTCATTTTTAAAAATAATTAAACTTATTTTTTAATTCTTTATTTAATTATTAATTTGTAAATTTAATACCTTTATAAATTTAATGGAATCTAATCATAATAAATGAATTTGTAATAATAACCCTAGTGCACAATGTACTAGAGAATTATAAGACCTGAAGGTTATAATTATAACTGTAGGAGTGACTCGAGAGATAATTAGTGGAATATATATCTGTAACTCAAAATCCATATAACTTATAGTACAATACGACAAATCTATAATATGATATACCATACCCTATTAATATTTAAGTAAATTCTATAATATTTCATTTTTAAAAATAATTAGCACAAATTTATTCGTTTATTTTTTTATTCAATTATTAATTTATAAATTTATTTTTTTGTATCTCTTTCAATTTTTAAACTGAACTCTTATAAACTTAATAAGATGTAATCAAAATAAAGGAATATGTAACAATAACCGTAAGACACAATATACTAGAGAACTTTAGGATTTGAAGATCAAAATTATAATTGTAGGAGTAACTCGAGAGTCCATCAATGTATCTACATTACAATATTGCAAATCTATAATATGATATGTCATACCATCTTAAACTAATTTTCGATCCTTACCAAATTCACTAGGGTTGAGAAATTGATTTTTTTTTAATATGCAATTATTATTATATATAAAGATCAACTAAAATAATAAAAAAATAAAAATTCTATAATTTTAATTTAATTTTCTCTTTTTTTTTTTATTCCTAATCATGTAAAATCTATTAGTAAATCATATATAAAATTTGTATTTCAATATTTATGAAAATTTTCAATCAATTACAAATTACAAGTTAATCTTTAATATATTTCCTTATACTCTTCCTTCAAGGTTTTTTTTTTTCATAACATCTAAAATTTTCTTAATTTAACTTTGCTTTACAAGATTTCTCTTTAATCATTTAGGATTCGACCTATTACTAAAGAAGTCCTTAAAATTTCATTTTTTATTTATTTTTTTCTAATTTTTTTCAATCAAAATTTTAAAATTATTAAAGTAATTAATTTAAATTCCCACTTAGTCTCCTTGATGCACATATTTATTATGCTTTTCATATTTTCATTTTTCATGTAAAGTATTTCTTTCAATATCTTTAAAATTCATCTCAAATAAAACTTTAACATACAAAGACTAAAATTTATTCAAGTCTCAAGCTAATTAATTTTGCTATCTTATAGTTCAAGCTCCAAAGATTTCAATTTGATGTAAATTAATTTTTATAATTTCAATTTCTTTTAAAATCAGAATTTTGTAGTATACAAGAAAAATTCCATATTAGTCCTTTAACTCCTAATTTTGGCCAAGTGGTTTTTTTTCTCTATCAAAATTTAATTGTAACAGCCCGCTTGAGCTTCCTGCTACCAGCTTTAGAATCTCGACTACCCAAATGTGATTGAATCCCAAATAAGCCGTCAACATATGTAACATTAATATATTCATAAACATTAATATAAAATCTCATGCAAATATTAGATTTAAGTACACGACAATACAAGGAACATTTAAATTCCTAATACAATTGTTCTACATATACCTGAACATGTCATTATAAACATAACATATTGTTCTCTAATCTAATATAAAACATCAAATTAGATGAGATTATAAAAACATATTAAACATTTTACATAACCTAGGGGTAAAATACAAAAAATGATTATTACATCATAGTGTCATGTCTAATTCTACCATCTATTTTCAGTCCGTTTTGCATACATGTGAGAAAAACGGATCGAAAATCGGAGATGGGATAGGAGGACATAAAACAGGTAAACTATTTTGAAATAGCTTTGTGAGCAGATACAAAAAACATAAACTTAAAACATAGGTTTCGTACTTGTGTACATGCAACATAGTCAAACATTTCACATTAGATAATATTATCACCAAGATCCCTAGGTTGGTTCCAGTTGGTAAAGCCATTTTTTAGGAACCACTTGAAATATAATTATGCGTCTAGAATCTCCTTTCAGTCATTTGAAACTTACCATATCGTAAACATAAACATAGATATCTCTTAGAATGTCCCAACCTCTCTAGTGTTATTTCTGCGAGACAATCCTTGGTACATCCCGAAAGATATGCCAAAACGGATAACCTGGCATATTTGAGGGAAAAACCTAGGGATATTGTCCATGGTCATTAAATATAAACATTAGACCACAAATGGGTAGAACAACTTCATATTATGGTAATTGAGGCAGAGGTAAGGGTAGATCAGAGCAGATCAGACGAGATAGAAGTCAGATCTTAGTTACTCAAAACCCTACCAGAGAGGTTCCAGCTAGAGTCTACACCACGAGGCAAGCAGAGGACTTGCCAGCAGAAATAGGTAAAATAGGTAAAATATTACTATTGGATTGCATCAAGGTTCGGCCATGGGTCCATATTTGTTTACTCTTGTTATAAACGAGCTAACTGGAAGCATACAAGATGATGTGCCTTGGTGTATGTTATTTGCAGATGACATTGTGTTAATCGATGAGACCAGTGAGGGAGTTCATCGTAAGCTGGAAGTGTGGAGGAAAACTCTTGAGGACAAGGGTTCTAAGTTAAGTAGGAGTAAAACAGAGTATATGCACTGTGAGTTCAGTTTAAAGAAAAAGAAAGAACAAGAGGTTAAATTAGATGGAATTTTGGTTTTAAGAGCCAAACAGTTTAGATATTTGGGCTCTCTTTCAAAGTGAAGGTCGTGTAGACGAAAATGTGGCTCACATAATACAAGTAGGTTGGATGAAGTGGAAGGGAGCATTAGGAGTCTTATGTGACAAGAAAATACCATTGAAGATGAAAGGTAAATTCTATAGGACTGTTGTTCGACCAGCGATGCTATATGGTAGTGAGTGTTGGGCACTTGCAGGGCAATATCTTCATAAGATGAGCGTGACAGAAATGAGAATGTTAAGATGGATGTGTGGTCATACTAGATTGGATAAAATTAAGAATGAGCATATCCGGCAGAAAGTAAAGGTAGCGAAGGTTGGTGATAAGGTGAGAGAATGAAGAC
>CAOGCB010036001.1:0-12804 GCA_948266635.1 Cnidoscolus chayamansa
TGGTGGTAGGATCCCTTCCTACAGTGGAAACTCCATTTCCATTACCATTGCCCAGTTCAGTTATTAGGGCAGTCCTTTGAGCGGCTAGTGCCTCATTCATTCTAGCCTCCATCCTAGCTTCCAATTGTTCCATGAGATTCTTGATGTCAGAAAGTGATGTCATTGGTGCAGTTAGGGTGGTTGGACTTGTAGGTGAAAGTTCGGTTGGTGTTTCGGGAACTGGAGGTCTTGGGATAGGTACCTGTGTAGCAATAGGAAAAAGGATTAGGGCATAGTAGTAGTGTTTAGGGTATGTAGACTCCATGTCCATTTGTGCATAACCTTGACTAAACACCTCTCTTTTTTTTCGACCCAAGCACTGTTTATAATTTTCTCAGTTGTATGAAATGTCATGTATGCATGAATGCACTTTATCATAACATAAACAATATTTTTTCATGGTATGATGCAAATCATTAGGTGCATACAACCTAAAAGGGAAGGTTCTATAGGTTATGACTCAAAAAATAGAGAATAGGCTTATTAAGGGACCCTTGAACCTTGAGTATGGATATGCCTAACCACATGTGAAACAAGGAGTTTCGCGTGGTTCTGACAGTACGCATACCCATGGGCCACCCCTAAAAGGATTAGGAGCTGTTTTTGGTAACAGGGAGGATGCTTTGGTTGTCCGTCGACATAATCAAGGAGACCTGCCGATCAGCGCTACTTGCTATCCAGACTCAGAAAATTTAAACAGAGAGAGAAGAAATTCATTTGAAATTCATTTTTTATAATCAAATGGGGAAAAGGATTCCCAAAAATGCATCATATGTCCAATTTTATTTCTTTTTAATTTTTAGTTCAGACTCCTTGGTTAAGGTGTCCTTAAAGAAAAGACACCTGACTTTAGCTAGGGTACCCTACAAAACAAAACATTTAAACACACAACACCCCTCAATGGGTGGGTTAGTAAAAAATGCAATGGTAGTCCTCAAATATAAAATGATTACATCGTTTTTGTCCCCAGTGGAGTCGCCAAACTGTGAACCCCTCCCCGAGGCATAAATGGCATATAACAGGGCTGAATGCACATGGATGTGTGTGAGTCACCACCTTGTTTATTTACTTTAGGGAAAAACAGGAAAAAACCCTATGACTCTGATTTTAGTTAATTAACCTAATTTGTAGATTAATTAGCCCAATTGATTAAGGCACAATCTGCAAACCCGAGGATGATTCGGAGACTATGTCATGCTTTTAACTAACCTTTTAAATGCGTTGAAATGCAGGGTCTTGAACTGGGGAAAGTGTTTTGGTGATTTGAACTTGCTATTCGGGGTTAGATCTCAAACATGCCTACGTACCCTTATTTGAATAAGGGATCAAAGTCAATGTAGTTCGAATTGCCTTTTAAAGGGCTTTGATTTTTGTAGTACTTAGTACCAAAATTGGGTTGTTTAGGTACTTGGTGCAAAAAAATGTTTGTTTTGGGCATTTGTTGCCAAATCTGTAAATTTTTGGTCCTTAGGGGCCTAATTGTAATTTTCTGGGCCTTATGGGCCAAATTGGAAATTTCTAGGCCTTTGGGGCCAAACTGGAAATTTTTGCGGGTCTTGAGAACCAAATTGGGCATTTTCGGGCCTTAGGGGCCAAATTGTTATTTTTTAGGTCTTCGGGACCAAATTGGGAATTTTGTGGGTCTTAGGGACCAAATTAGGAATTTTTTGGGCCTTAGGGATCAAATTGAAAATTTTATGGGTCTCAGGGACCAAATTGTAATTTTTCAGGTCTTAGGGACCAAATTGTAATTTTATGGGTCTCAGGGACCAAATTGTAATTTTGTGGGTCTCAGGGACCAAATTATAATTTTTCAAGTCTCAGGGACTAAATTGGGAATTTTCAGTGTTTATAATGCTTCATGCATGTTCTAATTAAAGGAAATGTTAGAGTTTCGATTTTATACATGTGGGAGATGTCCACTTTAGAGCCTCAGTTTGCCGGTTTTCCAACAACGCTAAAGTGAATTATTTATTTTGTCCAAGTAATCAAACACAAGTAATTATGCAAAATGAATGCAGAAAGCTTTAAAAGAATCGCAAGGAGTGAGGGGCAAAGAAGAGATCGCTCGTCAAAACAAGCAGTAAGTAATTACCGAAGAATTGCTAAAAGCAGAGAGAGAAGAGAAAGCTCGTCAATACAAGCAGTGTCTTTGGAATGGAGCTGGAGGCTGCTATTCATAGGCGGAGCCGAGGGCATTTTAAAAAAAAAGGCATTTTCGGCGGTCGGGAGCGCCGTTTTGGCGACGCGGGGGGCGAAAATGGCAACCTGGGGCACCGTATTTGGCAGCCCGGGGCGCCGGTAGCGGTAGTTTTTTTCATTTTTTTCATTTTTTTAGAGTTATGTACTTCCAAAATTTATTCCGAGGACACCTTCAGATCCTTTGCGATTTTCTGGACTTTTCTAGTACCATATTGGGCTCTGGTCAGGCCGAACTGTTTACAGTCTGGGGAAATAGGCTTTTTGAGCCTCAAAATTCGAGTATTAACCCTTATATGGTTGAAAAGCTAGGGCTTGCAACACTTAGACACCCTCGCCCATATAAGCTACAATGGTTGAATGATAGTGGCGAAGTGAGGGTTACAAAGCAAGTTGTAGTACCATTTTGAATTGGTAAATATGAAGATGAGGTATTGTGCGATGTGGTCCCAATGCAGGCTGGACATCTTCTTCTTGGACATCCATGGCAATTTGACCGACGTGTGCAACATGATGGCTTCACCAATAAGTATTCATTCATGTTCAATCAACGAACAATCACTCTAGCTCCGATGACACCAAAACAGGTTTATGAAGATCAAGTGAGAATGCAAAAATTAACAGAACAAAAGAGTGGGACTGAAAAGAAAAGTGAGGTTGTGAACAGTAAAAATGAAAAGAGAGAGACTCCAATGAGTGAAGAGAGAAAAAAGAAGAGTAAGGCTGACTCTACTGAGAGAAAAAAGAAAGATGAGAGTTCAGCTAGTGAGGTAAAAATAGAGAGAAAATAAAGAAATTTCTATGCAAAAACGAGTGAGGTTAAGCAGGCATTGTTTTCCAAACGGCCAATGATTGTATTCTTGTACAAAGAGGCTCTTTTAAACACTAACCAATTTAACCCTTCTTTGCCTAGTGTTGTTATTTCTCTTTTGCAGGAATTTGAGGATTTGTTTCCCGAGGAAGTGCCACATGGTTTACCACCAATTAGAGGGATTGAACACCAAATTGATTTTGTTCCTAGAGCATCAATTCCAAATCGTCCAACATATAGAAGTAATCCAGAGGAGACGAAAGAGCTTCAAAGACAAGTTGAAGAATTGATGGAAAAAGGATATGTGAGGGAAAACATGAGCCCGTGTGCAGTTCCGGTGATTCTAGTTCCCAAGAGGGATGGAACATGGAGGATGTGTGTTGATTGCAGAGCCAATTAACAATATAATAGTAAAGTATCGACATCCTATTCCTCGCTTAGATGATATGTTAGATGAGCTGCATGGTTCTAGTGTCTTTTCAAAAATTGATCTTACAAGCGGATATCATCAAATTAGGATGAAAGAAGGTGACAAATGGAAAACAACATTCAACACTAAATAAGGATTGTATGAGTGGTTGGTTATGCCTTTTGGATTAACTAATGCACCTAGTACTTTCATGCGTTTAATGAATCATGTTTTGCGTGCTTTTATTGATAAATTTGTTGTTGTTTACTTTGATGATATTTTGATTTATAGCAAAAGTTTGCATGAACATGTCTCACATTTGCAATTGGTTTTTGATGTGCTTAGAATAGAAAAATTATATGCTAACCTCAAAAAGTGTACATTTTGCACCAACAAGCCTGTTTTCTTAGGTTTTGTTGTCAATAATGAAGGTATATGGGTTGATGAAGAGAAAATCAAAACCATCCAAGAGTGGCCAACACCATCTAGTGTAAGTAATGTTCATTGCTTTCATGGACTCGTTAGTTTTTATAGGAGGTTTGTAAAAGATTTTAGCACCATTGCTGCACCACTTACCGAAGTTATCAAGAATAATGTTGCATTCAAATGGGGTGAAGCACAAGAGAAGGCATTTCAGCTTCTTAAACACAAGCTTACTCATGCTCCTTTACTTGTTTTACCTAACTTTTCTAAAGCATTTGAAATTGAATGTGATGCCTCTGGAGTAGGTATAGGTGTTGTTCTTATGCAGGATGGACGGCCGCTCGCATACTTTAGCGAGAAACTAAGAGGGGCTGCACTTAACTACCCCACTTATGACAAGGAGTTATTTGCATTGGTTCGGACTTTGTAGACATGGCAGCACTATTTATGGCCAAAGGAGTTTATGATTCGCACGGATCATGAATCCTTGAAGCATTTGAAGAGACACAAGCTGAACAAGAGACCTGCTCGATGGGTAGAGTACATAAAGACTTTTCCCTCTGTCATTTGTTACAAACAAGGTAAGGAAAATGTGGTTATAGATGCACTTTCACGCAGGTATGCCTTGATCTCTACTCTTGCTGCTAAATTTCTGGGTTTTGAGCATATTAAGGAACTTTATTGTGATGATCATGATTTTTGTGAGTTATATAGTGCATGTAAAAAATCTACAGAAGGTAAGTTCTATAGGCATGAGGGCTTCTTGTTTAGAGAGAATAGGCTGTGTGTGCCAAATTATTCCATAAGAGACTTGTTAGTTCGAGAATCCCATGGTAGAGGGTTAATGGGACACTTTGGAGTCGCTAAGACCTTAACTATTTTGCAGGAGCATTTCTATTGGCCACACATGAAATGGGATGTTGAAAGAATTTGTGGTAGGTGTATCACTTGTAGGCAAGCTAAATCGAAAGTTCAACCAAATGGTCTGTACATGCCCCTACCTATCCCTAGTTCACCTTGGATTGACATTTCCATGGATTTTGTTTTGGGTTTACCTAGGAGTATATGTGGGAGGGATTCAATATTTGTGGTTGTAGATCGATTTTCTAAGATGGCTCACTTTATTCCTTATCATAAGACTAACGATGCTTCGCATGTTGCAGATTTGTTCTTTAGGGAGATTGTTAGGTTGCATGATATGCCTAGGACAATCATTTCAGATCGGGATGCTAAGTTCTTGAGCTACTTTTGGAAAACATTATAGGGTAAACTAGGAACAAAACTTTTATTTTCTACTTGTCATCCTCAAACTGATGGACAAACTGAAGTAGTTAATAGGACTTTATCTACTTTATTAAGGGCTGTCATTAGTAAAAACATTAAAACTTGGGAGGATTGTTTACCATATGTGGAGTTTGCTTATAATCATTGTATTCATTCTGCTACTAAATTTTCTCCATTTGAAATTATTTATGGTTTTAATCCTCTAACTCCTTTGGATTTATCACCTTTACCTGTTTCTGAGCATGTGAATTTCGATGGCAAAAAGAAGGCAGAATTTGTGAAACAACTCCATGAAAGAGTACGACTCAACATATAAAGGAGAACCGAGCAATACATGCACCAAGCCAATAAAGGATGACACAAGCTACTTTTTGAGCCTAGTTATTGGGTGTGGTTACATATGACGAAAGAAAGGTTCCCTACACAAAGACGTGCTAAGTTGATGCCTCGAGGAGATGGTCCATTTCAAGTACTCGAATGGATCAATGACAATGCCTACAGACTTGATTTGCCAGGTGAGTACAATGTTAGTACTACTTTCAATGTTGCTGACTTGAGTCCTTTTGATGTAGGTGATGACGATTTGAGGGCAAATCCTTTTCAAGAGGAGGGGAATGATGAGGACATCAAGGCTGTAAAAATTCATGATCCAATTCAAGTTCTAGCTAGTCCGGTGACAAGAGCTCAAGCTAAAAGATTCAAAGAAGATCTAAACACCTTAGTCAGGTGAGTTCTACAATAAGAGGAAAGTATGTTCACTACTGAGGGTGGACAAAGGTCGGTTTTGCTCATCACATTGGATCCAGAAGAGAACCATTTAGCCATACGTGAATAGTAGCAAGTCGCACTCGCGAAGGGATGGGTCGCGCTCGCGAGGAATGCTCCAGAGTTTCTGTTTCTCCTTATGCATTGTCGCACTCGTGAATGGATAGGTCGCGCTCGTGATAAAGGCTCCAGAGTTTTTGTTTCTCCTTGCGCATTGTCGCGCTCGCAAATGGATGGGTCGCGCTCGTGATGAAGGCTCCAGAGTTTCTATGTAATCTATCGCAATGTCGCGCTCACGAGTTGCTTAGTCGCAATCGCGAATTGTGTTCTGTTTGTGACCATATGTCTTTTTCATTAAGGGTAGTTTAGGCTTTTGTTAACCCTAGTTCTGTTTAGGTCATATGCGGCCATATATAAGGTTTGCATACAACTTTTTGTAACAATTAACTTTGAATTCAATAAAATTGTGAGAGTTTCTTCTTGAGTTCTTGAAGAGACTTTTTATGAACATATCAAGGGATTCCTTATAGCGTTCAAACTTGACTTATCAATCAAACTTCCATTATTGATTGTGTCGTCTTCATTATACCAAGGTTTGCATCTCTATTAGGTGTTGGGTCGCGATTCCATCGAAACTTGAAAGATCTTGGGAAATTTTCCATATTTGGTTTCGGGTTTCGTCACAATTGTTGGCGAGGTTTGTATCAATATGTCTTATGTTGTTGTATAGTTGTCCCTAGGAAATGTTTGTCGCAAAGGTTCTTGCGATAGCCATGGCGTAATCTCCTACAGAAGTAAAAAAAAATAGGAGTCGCCACTCCGATTTTGAGAGAAACCAGAGAAAACCATTTTTCATTTGGATAAGTCATGGAAGACACTTCTAAAGAGATTTTGAGTTCGGGGTCCTTGTGCGCATAGGGAAGGTGTTAGGCACTCGACATCGTCCCTAAAGGGCAAGTGGATTTAAAACTATGCTCACTCAATAAAATCATGCCAATACTCGAAGTCTGTTTTAAAATGTTGGTCCCTTTTTGACTGGAAACATTCTGACTAGTCTGGGAACTCCTTAATTTTCCATTTATCGACGGTAATCAAATTCCATGATGAATGATCTAGTCCTAAGTGAATCTTGACCCCTCTGTATTATTTTTGTTTAGAAAACATTTTATAAAACTTATTTTTGCAAAAAAGGCCTCCATAGTCTGATGAACTAGACAAGTTGTAGAAAAATAACTCATTTGTAAGAAATAAAAAAAACTTGGAAATGATGCTTTGTATATATGGTAAGACTAAAAGAAGAAAGCACATAGTAATTGCCATTTCTGTAAAAATGGATGTCGGTGCCATTTTATTAAAACTGAGATGTAGAAATCTGAAAACATGGTAGATGAATGCAATGGAAAACAAATAGTAAATAATTCAAAGATTTATTTAGAATTGGAAAGGCAAGGATTACTTACATGAAGTTGATCTTTACTTAGAGACAAGAAAGTTATGAGTAGAACTCTAAATAACAGTTGTTGCTAACATAAACACTATGTGTTCTTTCTTGCTTAAAAAGAGACCCTTCCCTATTCATTTTTATTGGGGTATTTATAGGGTTCCAAATCCCCACAATGGACGACTTGGAATTAAAGAGAAGATCCGATGGCCCGAAATTCAAAGGACAAACCATTTTGATCCAACATTTGAGGTAGAAAAGGACTAAATCCTATGACCACGGTCCTGAAGGACAAAGCAGCATTATTCTACGCCAATACAATGACTCTGAAGCATGAAGGATTGAATCCCACAATAGAGGTTTATAAGCGATGATTCTACTTTATTTTTTTTTATCTAACAGTCTTAACATCATAGTACATATTTTAAAGGCTAAGATTAAAAGGACTACTTCATCTTATTAGCTTGGACCTTATAGTCAGAAACTACCATTGTGAGGGATGTCAATGGTTCGCTTTGAAAGCGGGAGAAGAATTAGGGGTACATTTGGTAGCTTGTGATTGAAGTACTAAGGTGAAATATATGGGCGAGTTATTAACCAAAGGATTACTGATGAGTCTGCTGAGACTGTGGAGAAGTTTATCATTCGATAGTTGACACCAAAGGCATTATTTGGTAGGTTTAAGCCCATGAGAAGACCATTCAGAAACTAAATAGGAAGTGACTCGGACCATTTGGTGTAACGGAAATCGAGAGAAGTCACTTGGATCACTCGATGTGATGAGAATCAAGACAAGGACTCATGCTACTCGATATGCTAGAAATCGAGAGGAATGACTCGATGAATTGTTACCCGAGAAATAGCTCCCTGAAAATAGGTCAAAGCTATCACCCGATATGTTAGAACCAAGATGGTTATTTGGTCATTCTATTTGCCGAGAGATTACTCAGTAGATCATGACCCGGGCATAGTCAAGATGCCTCGGCCTAGCTAGACTGGCCAGGAGGGAGAGAGCGGGTAATGGGCATATAGTTCTTTTTTTTTGTTCTTAAATTTCCCTCCCTTCTTATATGGCATTTACTTTTATTATGGCACCCGGACAAAATACTGCATCTACAATGTTAAATATGTTTTTCATGTATAAGTCAAGGACATATAATGTTAATGTATTAAAGCTATGAAATAAATGTTTAAGTTCATATTAGATCTCATATGTTGCATTATGGATATAAATGTTTTGAACATGTTAAATATTTATGATTAAGGCTTATATGTTAAGTTATGATGTATGAACAAGTTATGAATGATACATGCAATAGGAATTTCATTATTCCTCACCTTAATCATTTATAATATATGAGATCTTTATGTTAATGACTATGATCTTTATGTTAATGACTATGTTAATGAAAATGCATGTATAATGAAATGTAATTGCAATGTACATAAACAAAAAAAATATAAGGTTCACATATGTTAGGCTTGTTAGGATTTCGATCACTTTCGTATGGTTGGGATTCTAATGCCAATAGTAGGTCGGAAAACTGGGCTATTACAGTACTGTTAGATCTAATTTTTTGTAATATTTTATCATGATAGAGATGTAGTGGAAGTCTTGGAAAATGAATCAAAGACTACTACTATATGAATTTCATCCATAGTGAAGTCGAAGAAATGACTCCATGGTTATAATAAAAGGTAACGACCACTTATGACTCAAGATCCTTCTAAAATCACTTTTTAAAAACTTTATGGGAGGAGAATTGGATAAAAAAAATCATTTCCCATATCAAGTACCTTGATATTATTTAAATTCCACAGTTCTTGAAGGCAAGTGACCAATGATTTGTAGCCAATTTTGCAACCATAAAGTTTCATGATTACGACTAAGGACCATTATTTTGCTAGAGTTTCCTCGATCTAATCAAGGAAACAAGGAACATGTTTCTTGTGTAATAGAAATGAATTCCTCATCGAGAATAAAATTAGATTCGAAGATGTTATTCTCCATGTCCATTTTCGTTGAACTGATAACCATATCTTTGGAAGAAGCAGTATTAGAAATGAAAGGAGGTTATGCTCTTTTGTCCTGGTGTTTCACTTTTTAGTTGCTCAATCTCCTTCACTCAGTTCCTCAATTCAGCAAAGGCGATTCATTGGAATTATTTGGGGGTTCGACAGTGGCGTCCTGATTGAATTCCCCTATTCAAATTGGGGCCCATTTTCTCCTTCAGTAGCCATTGTAACCATTGCCATATCATTAGAGACACAATTAATTTCACCACCCTAATGTTGGAGTCATGATGCTTCACCTTTTTTGTGGTTCTATCTGTCTCCATCTCTTGTGAGGTAGGTGAATCCCCATCACTGCGTAAAAAGAGCATTCGTGATTAAGTGTTTGTTTTCTTAAAGCAGTAACCACAAGGAACATGAGAACAAAAATCTTGAACAAATGCAAGATTACAAAAAAATTGCTTTCTTTGAAATTATTATTAGGGTAAATTATCCTCGTGTCCCTGAGATATACCCTAACTAATTAAAATGTCTATGTGATTTTAAAATGTCCCTATACTTTGGTTATGTTAATTGTAAAGGACATTGTTGTCCCAAGTGTAAATGATCAAGAGATGGTGAATTTGTCACCTTTTAATTTCTCCCAATTTTTCAAGTTATTACTCTAAACTTCTATGAAAAATTGACGTTGAGTACTTCTAATATGCTTTCTAATCAAACAAATACAAACAACTTTTATTATTTCAATATTGCATATTGTAAAATTAGTTAGCTAATTTTTCCTTGTAAATATGTTACTGTTCACGTTACTATTCACGCTGAAATTAGCTAAGTGCTTAGGTTGGCTAATTTTGACAACTATTTTAATGAATTCTCAAAGGCAATCAGCTAACACCAAAACATATCATTTAGTAATTTCAAAACTCATTAACAAACAGTCAATTATAAAAGATTAGAGAAGAGAAATTTCAAACATGAAATTTATAGTGGTTCAACAAAACGACCTACGTCCACTCTTTTCAAGCTTCCTCTTTCCACTCCTCTATCAATCTCTTTTACCATATAAGAGATAAACCATTTACAACCCTCCAAGCTTTACAGGTGCTTAGTGAACATCTACACGTTTGATGTACCCTCAAACTTCTTTAAGCTTACAAGGTACTTAATGACCTTTTCTAAGTGATGTACCCTCACTTGAATACAATTAATACTGAATTTGAATTTATAGAAGTAATCACTCTAATTACAAATGAATGCTATAAGAAGAGAGAGAAGACTTGCCAATAAAGCTCTCAATGAAAGTTGATAAAAGAAGCTGAAATTTTTACTTAAGAATTCCTCAATAAATGTCTCAGTTTCATTGCTAAAAAATAGAGTAAATGCATGCTTATATAGGTGGGTTTAAGCTCTAAAAGTTTCAACACAAAAGGACAACCAACAACTAGAAAATTAACCGTTACACTTCTGTAGACTATGCAGCAGTCTACACAGTCAGAGTGCTATCAGTCATCTGTGAAGCTCAATTCAAAATTAGCTTGCTAAAATTATTTTCATTCTGAAAGCAGTTAGCTAATTTTGAAAACTAGCAGGCTAATTTCATTTTGCTGTCAGTAGATAGAAGAGTTGTTCTAAAATTAGTTAGCTAATTTTAACGATTGAGTTAGAATTAAGTATCTAATTTTAGCTCACTTTTGAACTCAATTTTTCTTGTCATCCAAACATATCATGAAAAATGTTTAAAAACTTTTTAATGAATGAGAAATAATTGGCAGATCAAACTCTCACTTCTCTTACATTGTTTTTTTTCTAGATTCCTTGTCTTTCTTTGTTCTTTGTCATGTTTCCTTATCTTTATCCTCTCTTGATATGTTGTTTCTTTATGATCTGAAATACTTGAAATTTTGTTAGCATATTCCATTAAGTTTTGTTATCATCAAAATAGGTTTTCTCCTTAAAGGGTCAATAGACATCCTTTCATTTCTATCCTTAATTCACAAAAAAATATGTAATTACCCCTGAAACCCTTTTTCACGATCTATCCCTCTGCATGTGGTTGCCCACCTGGAAATCTCCACTCACTTCATTTTTAACACGAAAATCCTTTCGTCTCTTACTCTTCAACCAAAACTTCATTCCAAGATGAAATCACCATAAATATGACTTTTTTTTGGGGTTGGGACCATGTGAAATTACACAAGTGTAATCGTAGAGAGCTCAATCTCACTTATAGAGAGAGAAACTATACATCCATTGGCAAAGCCAATAGACATTGGAGTAAAGTTCAAATCTGAATGCAAAGAGTTGTTTGAATTTGGGGTTCCTCCAAAAATTTGCAGAGCACTATTAACTTGGGTAGCTTTCAAGCAAAAATTACCTGAAGTTGCATTGGATTTTTGTCCAGCCAAATGGGACAAGGCTGAAAAGGACTTGCAGGAGTCCAGTGAACAAGATCGAACTTTTCCAAAGTGTTCAGGTTCCAATGGGGTTTCTCCAATCTCAAAAATAACATTAGAGTTGCCCTTCTGAAGAGGAGATTTGGTACGTGTATGATGAAAAATTGCAAAATTTCTTGGTAGGGACTTTGACACCTCGAAAGAATTAGCATTGGCTAGAGAATTCGGGTGTTTAGTTCTTACTCGCTGTCCGAAAAGAATGTTCTTGTTCTCCAACACTTGGAGAACTTTACCAGATTCTATCATATCATCATCAAGAAAATTTATATGCTTAAGCCTACTTTACTACAATCCCATCTCTTTTGGTGTCCATTATGAGATGACCTTAAGGAACTATAGGGATTCCCTAAATTTGAAAACACTCTAAAATCTAGAGGAGATGTTGGGCTTTTAACAAAATCACAATCTGATAAACCCGTAGGAGTTAACCTAACAAACAGTCCTGGGACATTGAAAAAGGATTTGTGATTGTATCTCAGCAAATGAGATCGGTTACGAGGCTCAGAAATAGAATCAGACATTGATAAGGTATCCATTTATTGATCTTTATGCAGTGACCTAGTTCTGATCCGCAACATAAACACCAAGATAGGAATGAAGTTTTTAGCAAGTGCAAGAGACTAGAGGATTTTCGTGTTAAAAATGAAGTGAGTGGAGATTTTCAGGTGGGCAACCACACATAGAGAGATAGATTGTGAAAAAGGGTTTCAGGGATAATTACATATTTTTTATGAATTAATGGTAGAAATGGACGAATGTTCTTTACCATCGGTAGAATTAAAGTGTAGGAACATTTTAATGTAATTTTAAAACTGTTTGTTTGTAGAAAAATATTTTTCTGTGTGTTTATTTCATTGCAGGATAATTGTTCTATACATAGAACTGATCATGCTACCTAAGGTATGTACATTAACTCAATTTAATACATTTATTTCTTTCCTAAATTGCTTGATTTTGTTGCTTGATT
>CAOGCB010036733.1:0-22820 GCA_948266635.1 Cnidoscolus chayamansa
TCAACTGGATGGCCCAATATGAATTTCACCCTTTTGAGATCGGAGCGCCACCGCTTCAACATCCGATTCCCGGCGACTGCCACTCGCCGAAAATCTCAATACAGCAAGGGATTGGCAGGAAACTTCGCCGGGATAAATATACAATTTGGGAGCTCACTCGTTGCTATCCTTTGAGCTAAGTTTTGTAAATTTCCTATTTTCCAATTGGTAAATGGAAACCCAACCTCCCTTTACCGTTCAATTTATTTCTCTAGTTTATGATGTGGGTTTTGCGCAATAAACAATTTTTTCATCTGGGTAGTTCATAATCTCCATAGATATGCAAGTTATTTTGGATAAATTTGAATGCCATAGAAGAGTAGTTCAATATTTTTACTGCATATTAGTTAGGTGAGATTTGTCTTCTCTAATGATTGTTGCATATTATGTAATGTATGACCTTGTCATAATAATTCAAAAATCAACCATTTCTAAGATTCTTGTGAAGCATCATAGTGTAGGAGACCACATTATCTATACGGGGATAATTTGTTCCAAGTCATTATTTTGTGTTTGATCATTTTCATTGAACTAAGCCAATATCTCTGTCTCAGAATTCTCTAACTTTCAGTCCTAATACTGTATTCTGCAGAGGGGAGAGTTGCTCTGTTAATACTGAATGAATCTAATCTTGAGACATCAAAGATTTGTATGCTTCAAATTCTATTCACTTTCATATATAGATAAGTATATATATATAAAGAGCTTGAATGATGAAATGACAAGGAAAAGTAGAACAAAAAGAGGGAAAACGAATTCTTTTCCTTGTAAAGGCGAGATTCAGAAAATGATTCAACAGGAAAAAAAGAGCATCATCTCGAAGAAAGCAGGAACATGCAAAGATCTGAACTTCAAGAATGGTTTCACTTTGGATATTGAACTAATCAGCACGCAAGAAGAAAAGGTTTGCTTGTTATAACTGTTTCTTGTTCTTATGTTTTCTCTTGTTCAACAGTAAATAATTGCGCTTCCTCAATAATTGATTGAAAACTCATGAAATTCAAATTAATTCTTGTTGCTAGCTGGAAGTAAGGTTTCTGCATTTCACCGTCCTACTACTCATAGGACATATGCTTATCCCTTTGTATATAGTTGCTCACATATATGCAATAAAAGGATGCTGGTTATTGAGTTCACTCGTGTCAACCAAGATGTACATCATTAGATGTAGCATTTAATCAGGAGTGACTTAGTCTTGCCTAAATTATTTGAGGGAATAGCTTTGCAAGATTCCACTTTGTCTCTTTCAATCAAGTCATGAGATATTGGACAAAGATGTGCCTCAAAAAGATTCTAGAAATTGGCTATCACTTACTGCGGCAAGTATGATGTAGTGAAGAAAAGCAATTATCTATACCATTACCACTAATAAATCATGTGCCATAGTAAATTCAGATATACTGAATATCCAAAACTGCACGGTATGCCAAGGTGTAAGATGAACCTCAATCATCAAATATGATGTGACTAGTTGATAGTTCTGACATGGATATGTTGAATTTCGTTGACTTCAATAAAAGGGAAGACATGCTATTTGATTTACAATTGCAAGAACCAAGACTGATTTTGGATTGGTTGGTTTAGACTGTAGCATTCAACTAATTTGATTCTCTCTGTATGCTCATCTTCCTAACTGATTGACATTTGAATTTTGAAGTTACATTATGATTGTGCATATTTTATAATGGCGTTTTATTTCTTTCTTATTGCATTGACCTTTTTATCTTTATTGCTGCCATTCCACAAGATGGTGATATTTCACTTCAAGATGGAAGTGCTTTTTACCCCCTCTGTTTTGCACATCTAACATACATATATTGCTTTATCTATTCTTTTTAGCTGTACAGGAACCCAACCGAGCTGCTTCCTGCTGCCTTCCTCCTTGCTGCCTTGTATTGAAGATCCTAAAGTGACTTCAACTTGCACAGTGGTACCACTGTAACTGGACCAGTAATACAACTGCAGAAATATGTACCAAACCTAGTTATTAACTATGTTTAATGGATAGGGAAATCTTGGTTTGAACAGGCCTGCACCAGTACTATGTGAAGTTTTATTGAGTAAACCTGCATCGATACTACGTGAGACTGTGTACATCTTTTTGTTCTTTTAAATTTGAACTTCATTTTACAAATGAGCCCACTGCATCAATACTATATTGCAAGAAAAATGTCACTTTAAAGAATTGCTAACTGCTTTTCTCTTTATAAAGTCTTCAATCACATACTCGTGTTTTATGTGTTTAGAGATAAATAGAGCAGTGACATATTGCTCATGTCATTTTCTGCATGTGTTCGACTTTTACATAAAATTGCATCAATAAGTTTTTAGTGGGATGGTGACTAGTTCCTTTTGTTTCTCTTTTCCTGATTCCTTAGGCCATATTCTTCTCATCTTCTTTACATGCTTTTTAATTTGTGAAATGTGTGATGGGTCCCTTTAAAGAATAATAATTGATGAGGCATCTTTTCTTAAATGGCTTTTGATTCACCGGACCTTCTCCTAATGACCTAAAAAAAATACTGGGGCCATTTGGCATCGTCCTAGAATCTCCTTTACTTGTTATGGAATATATTAAAGCAGGAAAGAAGCCTTCAAGTACAGCAGCTGGTTAAAGAGAAAGTTAATAACTCCTCCTTCCTTTCTTGTTTTTCAAACATTTTAGCCACATGCCATAAATCAGTAAATAATTTTTTGTTCTTTCTTTTAATATGATCTATGAGCTTGCCACTGAGGAATTATGATTTTGGGACAGAAGCAGATGCTTGCTTAGGAAGAACTTGCTGTTAAACTGGACCTACCACTAATTAAACTGGACCTACCACTAACTGGGTCCACTTTGTTGATATCTCAGTTAAGTTTTTATACAAGGGAATGGTAACAGTATGATAGCATGTCAAATGTACTCCTTGACTTCATTTTCAGTGTCTTATGTTATACATGCAGCTGATGAAATGGGTATTGAGTCAACTGATTAAAATCTTTCAGGATAACAAGACAATGTTTAGACTCTCTTAAAGACTTCCATGCTGATTTCTTCTACTTTTTCTGTTATTTAAGTAGGAAAAATACTCTTCTAATCTTATGCTTAAAATATGACTTAGTATCTAATTTTCTTCACTTTTGAATCCTGGGAAAGTGAATGTATGGAACTGAGATGGCAATGCTCGGGAGATCAATCATTGGGTTTTGATTCCATCTGATCAGAATTCTTGACCGAAACCCAAGAAATCTGAAGATCAATCTGATTCAACTGACTTTAACGATTTGTTGTTGGCCATTGTGGCTTCCCTTTTTCTTTTTCTTCTTTTCTTTTCTTCTCTTTTCTGGTTGAAGTTTTCTCTTTTAAGTTTCAGCTTAATATGGATTACAGACTTAAAGCTAACCTTCCCTTTTGAATATATTTATATTTCTTCAATGGAGTTGATTGCTTTCATATTGCCAAAGTGTGCAAATATGTGGACTTCTTTTCACTTCATTATCGTGCATGCAATTTCTTTCACACAGAATCTTGTTGCTAACTCTTAGATGGTAGTCACAATTCAGAGACAATATAAGATGCTGGTTCAGTTTCACCTTGTTTTTATCACATCCATCATGGGAAATTTTTACTTAGCTTGTTATAACTTGGTTTCCCTTGCAATTGAGTTGAATACAGTTGCAGAATGCAAAAGCAAGTTCGACCATTGTTCATCAATCTTGATTCTGAAGGTGAATTATATATATATATCTATATAAAAGAAGGAAGAAAAAAGGAGGACTATAAAGGTGGGGGAGTAGGTGGGGGTTGGGGAAGAGTAAATGTGCAAGAAACTTGATTTTCTTGAGATTCCATTGGATATCTGTGATAGAAGATGCACTTAAAAAGGCAGGTCTTCATTAGTGATTGATGTTACCTGTTGTGGAACGAGTGCCGTAAGCTAAGCAAGAGATATCATGTGATAGGCCCAATTGACAGTCTGTGTTTGAAACTGGGAGCCTGAGATAGATTCCCCAGTAAGTGGATAATCTCACGCATGTACGTCTCTTTTTGGTTCAATTTCCAGAAAAGAATTTCTAGCCTGGGGGATGTTTATCTTCAATTTAATAACATAGCTGATTTGATTCACCTTTCCTGGGGTATTTCTTTATAAGAAAAACAGAGCAAGCTTGGGTCCTAAAATCTAAGGTTAGATTCTTTGATTCCTTCAGCCCTACAAAGAACAAAAAGAATCTGCCAATAACATTACACCCTACCCAAAGAGAAAAACTAATAAAAGGAAAAGAGAGAGAGAGAAAGACCCATTTGGTTTTCCTTTCAGTCACCAAAAAGAAATTTCCATTATAGCATTTCCCATCAAACGTATTTATTTTCTTTCAAAGCTTCTCAGAGTGTTAGGAAAGTTGCACCCATTATTCATCATGGTGGGGCTACCTAAGAAGGAATCAAGCAGAGAAAGGGAGATAGAGGTGGGAAAACAGCAAGATAAAAACAAACCATACACTTTTCCTCCTTTCTCTCCTTTTGAGAGACCCAAATTGAACTGTGTTTCTTTCTCTGTTTTTGCTGCATTATAGATTCTTTCCCACCCCCTTTCAAGTCAAAGAAGAAAGAAAAAAATTTTCAATAAAGAAAAGTTATCATGAAATGGGTGGTGGATGCAAGCAAGAGCCACAGCTCATGGGCATATATTCCCTTCCCAACGTAATCCCATTCATGTTTCCAGATATGGAGTGAGAACATAGGAAACCCAACTACTCCATAATTATAAAGAGAAGGACACTGCTGCCACCATTTTCATGTTTCACTCTTCTACTTGTCCTCCCATCCACAAAACCAGCAAATGGGTCTCCAAAATTTGCAAAATCAAAACGTGAACTTGGTTCTGTCCACTGATCCAAAACCTAGGCTTAAGTGGACTCCAGAGCTACATCAAAGGTTTATTGAAGCAATCAGGCAACTTGGAGGGGCAGACAGTTAAGTTTCTATATATCCATAGTAGAAAAATCTTTGTATTCTATTTGCAAAATCTAATATTTTCCATGATCGTTATGGGCAGAGGCAACACCTAAGAGTCTGATGAGGATGATGGGAGTTCCTAGACTTACTTTATACCACCTGAAGAGCCATTTGCAGGCATTTTCCCTTGACAATGATTGAACCAATCTTTGTTGCTCTTACCAATTTAGAAATACAAAATCAGTTACTCTATTTGTGTTTTTTTGCAGAAGTATAGGCTGGCCAGGAGCCACCCATCACAGTCACAGTCACAGTCACAGTCAGAGTCTCATTCTCAATCTCAGTCACAGTCTCAGTCTCAGGCCAGCGTTGAGAATAAGAAAGGTGAGTTATGAACAATGAATCAGATTAAGAAGCTGTCAATTATTCTCCTTTTTTCTCATTTTTTGCTCTTATTGGGTGTTTGCTTATAGTTCTCTTCTCTTTGATGCAGATTACAAAGAGATCCAGAGTAGTAATCCTGATCAACGAGCAGGAATCAGTGAGGGAAATCAAAGTCCAATCAATGAGTAATAGTCCGACTATTCTCTTTTTTTCTTGTATATGAATTTGGACAGATATGTTCATCAGAAAAATAAATATTTCTTTTGGTTACTTATTCAAAGTGCTTGTTAAACAGAAGCTTTCAGATAGCTCAGGTTCTGCAAATGCAAATGGAAGTGCAGAGGAAACTTCATCAACAGATTGAGGTAGGTCCTATAAAGCTCTATGTATAGCCACTTCTGAGTTGGTATATCAAAAGATATCAATTGAATTAGCAATCTTATTTCAGGTGCAGAGACATTTACAATTGAGAATAGAAGCTCAAGGGAAGTACTTACAATCAGTATTAAAAAAGGCACAGGAAACACTTTCTGGTTATAGTTCTTCTTCTGTGGGAATAGAACTCGCAAAAGCTGAACTGTCTCGATTAGTCTCCATGGTTAACGATGAATGTCGCAGCTCTTCAATCTCAGAATTGACAGAAATAGAAGGTTCAAGCTTAAAAGTCACAGAGAGAAAACAAACAAGGGGCATAGTCTGTTCCATGGAAAGCTCCATGACATCATCTGAGAGCTCTGGGAGAAAAGAAGATAAGCAACAAAACAATGAGTCGGGTGACATCTACAAGTCGAATCCTGCTTCTATTGAGCTTACTTTAATGGATATTCACCCTCAAGCCAAGAAGAGAAGTTGCAGCACAGTTTCTGATGGCATCTGTGTAGAGCAGCCACCTGCGAAAAGATCAAAAATTGGTGAAAAATTGAGAATATTTGATCTCAATAGCCATTATCAGAATGAATTTGAATAAGGTTCAAAAGCAGTAGACCTGAATTGAACGAGTGATATAGTCTATGCAGTATCAAAGTGGATAAAGGTTAAATCGTTATTTATAAACTATGTATATTTGTGGTATAGGTATGGACCCCTCTGCAAAATTTCAAAGTATATCCATATCAAAAGATTGGTATAACATATATTATGTGTATACATCTCTGTCTAGCTCTGCATTCTCTCTCTGTCTCAGCAGCATCTCATGTTTGAAAATTGAAATGCTTACAGTAGTCAACGGAGTGCTGGATAACCTAAAATGTTTAGGTTGTCTGATTAATGAAGGAATATTTTATTTAGTAATCTGAATCATCTTGTTCCTTCAATGTAGGAAAAAGCTTCCCTACATGGCCTCAGATGTCAATGAGGTCTGAAGAAAGTCCTTTAATTTAATTACTCATCCGTGGAGCCATGGCTGCAGCATGCCCACTGGAGCCAACCCTTACCAAGAGATTCCCTGTAAAACAAAAACAGAACACTCCCATGTTCTTACTAAATTAGATTATATAAACTAAGGTGGATATTGTTAAAATTTTTTCGAATTATAAACAATTAAAACATGTATAATCTGATATAATTGAAATATATATAATACGATATCTTAATAATATCTAGATGTTAATACTAAAATATTTAAATTAATGATATTTTAGACATTTTTATTGATTTATATCGGGATGCTCCCTACGTACTATGGTTTCTCACTGCTCCACACCGATGAATTTTTATCAATGGCTCGAAGCTTCATATCTAAGGATGGTGTTATGAACCAAAAAGGAGGGGTGCTTGGTGGATCATCAGCCATAAATGGAGGTTTCTATAGCAGAGCTAGTGATGGATTTGTTGAAGAAGTTGGATAGGATAAAGACTGGTGAAGGAAAGTTATGACTGTGTGGTCGAATTGTATCTCCTTGAAGCTGGATTTCTTCCTTACAATGAGTTCTGCTGGGAACATGTTGAGGTTGATGTTCGAACTCTTGATGCTCATATCTGCTGCCAGATTCACCTCAAGTCACAGGCATCGCAAAAGACTTCAGATTCATATCTCAGCTATTAATCTTGCTAATAAGCCTCAATGCAACAAGGATGCCAATTGCAATCAAGCTTGCATTTACAGAGTCTAAAGGGAAGTTGAAATTGGACACCACGGACCCTTCCTTCAGTGCAATTCAATTATTTATCAAACAAAACAAGACATGAATGGATGCATTGAGATGGCTCAGTTCCTAAGACTGTAGCACAGATAATTTGATTTCCAGTCCTCATCAGCTGAGAGATTTCTGCAAAAAGAATGCTAGGACTTTGCACTGTTGGATCGGTTTTTTGTCAAGGATTTACCAAGTCTATGGAGTGAAAGGTTCTTGGAATCCCCTGGCACAAATCCAATGGCCAACCCTGTTAATGCTGGGGAAGTATCAAGGGATCAAGATTCTCAGAAAGAGAGAGAATGCTTCTCTATTGACTCATCAAGAACACTCATTGCAAAATCTCAGCTTTTACTTATATATTTACCACCATTAAAGATGTGAAATCTATTTCTTGCTGCATAGCACAGTTGTTGGAATCATTTCAATGTGACTATGCTTCATTTCATCTCATATTATGAACTGACAATTGCTATAACCAATGACAAAAAAAAAAAAAATACAAATTTGCTTATTATTCAAGATGAAACGTAAATCAACTTTATACATAGCTAATTGAAAAGGGTAAAAAACACAGAATATATATATATATATATGTTCTTACAAAGAATTCTTGGACTCTAACCCTCCATTTCCTGATTATGTCCTGGAGTTGAGGAAGAGGTACCGTTAGGATCAGTAACTGAAGGTTGATTTGAGTTCTCACTTCTCCTATGAGTATTGAAAGAAAAACTAACCCAAATTTCTCTTTCAGATCTTCTTCTCTCTCTCCCTTCTTCTTCTCCTTCTTCTTCATGATCATCATCTCTTTTCTTTCCTAATTCCACCTCATTAACAGGCATCTTATACCTGCAAACAGGGCATGACCCATGAATCGCCAACCACTTCTCTATACAGTTACCATGAAACCTATGCTTACAGGGCATCTCCTTGGCCAACCCACCAGACTCCCACTCCTCTAAACAAATCACACACTCACCATCCTGATCTCCAACTTCTGCAATCTCAACACAAGGCATGGCCTCTATGGATGCCTTTGAGGCAGGAGGCTGACCATTCTTGGTGGCTAAGTCTCTAAGAAGTGAATCCAAACTAGCAGCTCCTTCAATCACCACCATCCCTTGAGTGAAAGGGTTAATAAGGATGATTCTTTCATGTGGGGCTGGTGTATGTGGCGTTTCTTGATCTGGGTGGTCACTCTCACTCTGGGTGGTGGTGGTACTGAACCCCAAGATGAAGGGCAAAAACAAAGAGAGGTCTCCATGCCTTAACATCCTCTCAAAAGCAGAAGATAGCTCAGATAGCTGAGTCTCAGAATCCATTTTAGAAGATCTCAAGGGGAAGAGAGAGAGATTAAGAATGGAACACAACAGCAGGTGAAGAATATACGAGAAATGGTGTGCGCCCACAGAGAAACATCTGGACAAGAAGAGAGAAGGTAGTAGAAAGATCTAGAATTTGATTTGGCTTATCTTCGATCTTGTCACTTAAACCTGTCTCTTTCACTACAGCCTCCATCACCATGAGAAGATATTTTCAGAGCAGTATCGATTGAACTGAATATGACATTCTGCCCAAACCCACTTTAGCCAAGGTTAAGCAAGATTAATTTTTTAAAATTTAATTGCATGCTTTAATTTTTAAAAATCATTTTATTATTAAAAAAATAAATAAATTGGATTATATATCTTTGCTTTTAATTTAATTAATTTGTTTATAAATTTTTTTATTTATATGATTTTCTTTTTTTTTTCAAAATAAATTAACTAATTTGACATTTAAATATGAGCGTTTGAAACGCACCGTTTTAGAAATGATTTATTTATTTATTTATTTATTTTCAAACACTTCATTCTAAAAGATGAAATGTAAAATATGTTTATTTTTTAGAACTATTTTCAAGATATATTAATAATTCATTTTTTTTTTCAAAAGCGTTTAATAAAGATTTTGCATTTTTCTAAAAAAAATATTTATTTTTTAGCTTTTTAATTATTTTTTGTAAATAATATAATATATTTACATTTAAGTTAAAATATTATATATATATATATATATATATATGAGAAAAATGAAAAAAAAAATACACTTTTTTTATATATATAAAGATGAATTAAGTTGTAAACTATATACAATAAGTTTGAATTATTATTTGAAAAGATTGTCCTTTTTCATTCAGATTGGACTCCAACAAAAGTTTTCAATTCTCAATTCTCATATTCTCTGTGGATTGAATAACAAGCAGAGTGTTAATGGGGGGAATTAACAGAGAGAAATGCTTGTTGAGTTTGAAGGGTAAAAAATTGATCCCATTATAGCCTGTTACTAGGTAAGATTCTTTACAATGCAATGATCTATCTACTACTGCTACATAGCACGTACCAGGAAATCATTGAGATGTGATGAACTTGCTTGTAAATCATAATTATACATTAGTGGCACCGAGTATAGCGAGTACAGAGCCCAGCTGCAATTCATTCTCTCGTATATGCTCAATCCTGGTCAAGAATATCTTAAAAACTGGTTAAGATTAGTCTCTTTGGGAGTGAGGTCTTGCGAGGGCACCAAGAAAATCTAGTATGAATGATATATATATATTATGTGTGTAAGTATATATGTGTATGCCTATCCATCACCACAACATCTAGCACCATTTCCATCTTGAAGTTTCTGCCATAGACAAAGCATGTCCCTGGGACCTTGGCTGTGGGCAACAATATAACCATCCATGCACCCTTCAATCCTTTCATTGTTCTTGTACCTAACTTGTAAACCGTCCTTCTTCATCTGGTTTACCCAGATGCCCATTGCCCCATCTTCTGACTTGAAGATCTGTAATATCAAACATCAAATTGTCAGAAGAAAATATAGGGTATCTTCATTTAGTTTGGTAGTAGAGTAGTAGTTAATGTTTTAACAGAAAATTCGCGCTAGATTTTGATTGCAAAGACTCACAAGTGAGAAGGAGAAGTAATTATACCTTTAGATGACCTTCTTTCTATCTCCTGTAACTTCCTTTGCCATGTCTCGAGACACTACATAACAAGGACCATGTGCCCAAGTGCGGTATTTCTCTTCAGGCCATTCCTTTTACAGTAAAGACAATGAAGAGAAAGAGGTAAGTGACAAGAAATGTACAAATCACCCGTGAAATCAGCAAAAAATTGACAAGTGCATTTTGGCCCCTTGTAGAAATATCTTGCTTGGTGAATCCACTCATCAACAACCTACTATGTGTTTTATTTGTGACAACCACTGAGGCTTCCATGATTAGGTGGGATCAAGCATAGAGTTTTCCTTTTCTTTTTTAAATTATGAAGACTAGAGAATTACCTCAGGGCTAATATACCATTTGCTATCTGTACTCCGATGAGGTTGAGAGTCAGAGTTGATGAGTCCATAAAGTAAGCCATTGCTCACTTTGATCCTCTTTAAAGATTTTAGGACTTCATCTGCTCGAACTGGATGCTGCCTCAACTGGAGAGATTGTAGACCTTGACTTCTATTTAAAATTTTGGATTCATAATTGACGAGATATAAACAAGAGAAGTCCTTAAATACCATTTAGCATATTCATGTACATTCCTGAGACAAGTTTTCCTCCATGAAGCTTTACAGACAAAAATGTGTCTTTCCAGGATATGTATACATAAAGAACAGTGATCCATGCCTACTGCTGCTGTGCATCAATGGTTCAAATACCCAAATCATAAACCTGATGAGGAGTTAAGAACGGCAATTAGTACCAACCTAGCTCGCTATTCCTGACTCTGAATGATTCTGAAAACATATACTGAATGAAAGCCGATTCTAGAGGAATGGTGAACGTGAGCTTCATCCATCCACAGGCTGTAGGGAGAAGTATTAAGACTAAGATCAACGTTAATATCCCATTTGGACTTAGGAATTCTGGTTTGATTCATTACCAAAAATCACCACAAGAGCATTTTCCATCTTTGAAATGATGGAATCTCTGCACATCTCTAAGAATTATTTGCCTATCAAATATTGATGATATAAGTTTAGCAGCAGAATGGCAATCCCCACAAACACGAAGATTCTTCACCACACGGATTGTTGTCCCAGGTGGGGTGTTAAGCAGGCCAAATGCAATGGCTAATTTCTCACTGTGATATCTAAGAGTAATTTCTTTCTCTTCATCATTCATGTCAGCATGATATACTAGAGAAGTATCAGGTACATATCCGACCAATTTCAATTCCTCGACCAACTCGTCAACTGCTCGATGCAAGTCTGTAGAAACATAGTGCACCCCTTCTCCAGAGAAGAATTCATGTACTACATTGTTCACCTCTATGCAGCTGCAACCAGGAACCTTTACGACTCCTCTATCAATCATCAATTTCCTTAAAGAATCCACATCTTCCCATTTCTTAGCTCTTGCATACAAGTTAGATAAGACCACATAATCTCCACCATGAGAATCATCTAGATCAAAAATTCGTCGAATCACCTGCTTTCCTAACTCTACATTTCCATGGCTGCTACAAGCAGATAACAAGGTTCGCCATAGTATAGGTGTGGGGTTGATTGGCAATTCATCTATGAACTTATAAGCTTCATCTAACCTTCCTGCTCGACCTAGCAAATCCACCATACAACCATAATGCTTGATACCAGGAATAATCCCGTAAGTGTCACTCATACTATAGAAGTATTCACAACCTTCCTCTACTAATCCAGTGTGACTACATGCATATAAAAGACCTAAAAATGTAATTTCATCAGGTTCAACACTTGCGTTTCTCATTTCTTCAAACATAAACATAGCTTTGTGAGCCTGCCCATGTGTTGCGTAGGCCACAATAATTGCTGACCAAGCCTGTGTATCTCTTACAGTCATGCTCTTAAATACAGAAATGGCATCATCCAAACTCCCGCACTTGGCATACATATCTATCAGTGCAGTGTTCACCTTGATATATTTATCCAAACCATTCTTCTGGACATATTCATGTATCCACTTTCCCAAGTCCAATGCTCCCAACAAAGCACAAGATGATAGAACACTGAGCATGGTAACATCAGTAGGTTCAAGTTTCCTTGCCTGCAATTCACGAAATAATGACAATGCCTCGTTAGGCCTGCTGCTTCGAGCATACCCCGTTATGATTGCATTATATGAAACAACACAAGGTTCAGCTATCTTATCAAACACTCGTCGAGCTCCATCCACATCATTACACTGAGTGTACATGTTTATTAATGTAGGAAATACATAAATATTCTCATTGAACCCAAGTTTGATGGCAAGGCCATGCAATTGTTTACCTTCTTGAAAAGCTTCAGCATTGGCACAAGCTTTAAGCAAAGAAGGGAAAGTGTAATCATCAGGGAAACAACCATCATTTAAAGCTTTAATAAACAAGGAAACGGCTTTGAGTGAGTTGTTGGATCGGGAATAGCCACGAGCCATGATGTTAAAGAGGAGAATGTCCGGTTGGGGAATTGTATCGTACAGCTGGTGCGCGTGGTCCATGGAAGAAGGAGTAGGATTCAGAGTACAGGAATTAATGAGCTTGGTGAGAACATTGAGATCAAATTGAAGGTGGGTTTTGATGGAAAACGCTTGGACTTGCTTGAGCAGTTGAAGAGATGTGCATTTGGGAAGAAGGGAGAGAGGGTGAGAAGAATGGACGGTGGCATATGAAGGAGGAGATGGTATTGATGCCAAAGCCATCTTAGCCAATTCAATGTCTGTGTTTTCATGTTGTGGAGGGATAATGATAGCATTATATTTAATAAAAAAAATAAAATATAAAAAAAATATAAATTTTAAACTATATGTAATTCATGTTGATAAAATTGTTTTATAAAAAATAAATTATTAAAATATTTTGATTTTAATTTAAATAATTTTAATAATTATACAGAGCCGTGGTCTTTTCAAAATATATATTCGTCGTAGTTCAGTAGTATCATCATCAAAATGGTTGAAGTGTGACCAATTAAAAAGCATGCTGGGGTTAACTTTCTGCACGAGTGTCTTCTCAGTGCTCCCACCAACCGTTTGACGAAATTCCCGAGAGAAAAATTTGTTAGTTTTCTCAGCAAGCTCTGTATTTGTTTTTACATCCAAGAAATGGTCAGCTTTCTTATGCAGATTAGTTGTTGTGATGTAAGGTCGTTTCTTTTTGTCATGGGAATCTTTGTGGTTTCATTATCTATTTGCAGATTGTTCCCCACTCCAATTCATAGTTTGCAATATCTCTGGGAAATACTCAAAAACCTTTTTTTTCCCCTTAGGAACTGCCCATTAGTGTAAACACTTTAAAGGCTGACAATTTTCGGATACAATATGTTTGAATTATTATTTGAAAGAATGTCCTTTTTCATTCAGATTGGACTCCAACAAAAGTTTTCAATTCTCAATTCTCATATTCTCTATGGATTGAATAACAAGCAGAGTGTTAATGGGTGAATTAATAGAGAGAATTGCTTGTTGAGTTTGAAGGGTAAAAAACTGATCCTATTATAGCCTATTACTAGGTAAGATTCTTTACAATGCAATGCACTATCTACTGCTACAACACAGCACATCCCAGGTAGTCATTGAGATGTGATGACCTTGCTGGTAAATCATAATTATACATTAGTGAAACCGACTATAGCTCTAGAGCCCAGCTGCAATTCCTTGTCTCATATGTATATGCTCAATCCTGGTCAGGAATATCTCAAAAACTGGTTAAGATTAGTCTCTTTGGGAGTGAGGTCTAGCGAGGGCACCAAGAAACTCTAGTATGAATGATATATATCTATGTGTGTGTGTGTGTGTGTGTGTGTGTGTATATTGTGTATGCCTATCCATCACCACAACATCTAGCGCCATTTCCATCTTGAAGTTTCTGCCATAGACAAAGCATCTCCCTGGGACCTTGGTAGTGGGCAACAATATAACCATCTTTGCACCCTTCATTATAGATCCTTTCATTGTTCTCGTACCTAACTTCTAAACCGTCCTTCTTCATCTGGTTTATCCAGATGCCCATTGCCACATCTTCTAACTTAAAGATCTGTGATATCAAACATCAAATTGTCAAAAGAAAATATAGGTTATCTTCATTTAGCTTGGTGGTAGAGTAGTAGTTAATGTTTTAACTGAAAATTTGTGCTAGATTTTGATTGCAAAGACTCACAGGTGAGAAGGAGAAGTAATTATACCTTTAGATGACCTTCTTTATATCTCCTGTAAACTTCCTTTGCTACGTCTCGAGACACTACATAACCAGGACCATGTGCCCAAGGGGGGTATTTCTCTTCAGGCCATTCCTTTTACAGTAAAGACAATGAAGAGAAAGAGGTAAGTGACAAGAAATATACAAATCATTTGTGAAACCAGCAAACGATTGCCAAGTGCATTTTGACCACTTGTAGAAGTCTTGAATTTCCACCAAGCAGTATGCAGCAATTTTATACGAAAATAATAGAAGGTAGAAAGAAATATCTCCCTTGGTGAATCCACTGAAAATAATAGAAGGTAGAAAGAAATATCTCGCTTGGTGAATCCACTCATCAACAGCCTACTATGTGTTTTATTTGTGACAACCACTGAGGCTTCCATTATTAGATAGGATCAAGATAGTGTTTTCCTTTTCTTTTTTAAATTATTAAGACTAGATAATTACCTCAAGGCTAATATACCATTTGCTATCTGTACTCCGATGAGGTTGGGAGTCGGAGTTGATGAGTCCATAAAGCAAGCCATTGCTCACTTTGATCCTCTTTAAAGATTTTAGGACTTCATCTACTCGGACAAATGCATCATCATCCGTCTTCATGACATAATTTGCTGAGGCAACCTCTGTCTGTTTAAGAGGTAAGGTCAGCAAGACAACGATTCAGCCATCTGTATGTCTAAATAAGAGAGGAATTTTACCCCAAAGATGCAGATGGCTAAAGTTTTCCAGGTGATGAGGTTGTAATAGTCAACAAAAGGCATAATCTGTATGTCTCCATATGTCCTTGCTTCCTTCCAAAGTTCCTCGTTAACTAATTGATTTTTATGCTGCAATACACCTCAAAATTGTAAGCGACCAAAAAACAGGCCTGCATGACTACACCACCTTTTTACAACTTGTGGCTGGTTGCTCAAGGATATCAAATACACTAGCTGAGACCTCCATCACATGTGGCTCACAAATAGAGAACTTAGGACCAACGCTCTGGTGCCAAAATTATATGGAACCCAAGAATTATGATTAGATCCAAAAATCCCAATACACACCCATAACAGGACGATATCTTTCATGGCTAAAGCAATTAGAATGTTATGTTGTTTCACCACATAAAAAAGAAGAAATTAACTTGCAAAAGCTCACCAATCCAACAAAAAAACGCACTGCTACGGTTCCTGACCGAACTGCAGCATACTGCATCCAAGTTCTTCGAACAGCCATCCTGCGTTTGAAGTTGTTTGCTGTGGAGAAAACACCAATAAAGAGAGTAGGAGATTCTTTGGTAGAGAGAGGAGCTGATTTGAGTGCTTCTAGGTCAATTGTATGTTCAGAATCCTCTGATGTAGGCAGACCACTAGCCACGACAGAAATTAAGTTCAAGTCTCCAGATATCCTAACTTCACTAACCAGCCATGGTTCCAAGGTCTGAATAGACAAGAAAAGAGAGAAAATAAATAAATAAATAAAAAAACATGTAAAATTATAAAAATACCAAAACAAGAATGACAAGAACATACTTCACGATATGCAAAAGATGTTACGTGCTTTCCATCAACTGTCATCTGGATTCCCTCTGATCCTACTCTAAGTGTTGCAACAGATAAGTAACCTTGCTTAAAGGGAAAATATCTTTTTCTTTTAGTTCCCTCCTGAACCATTGAAGATCTCCTTGAACCTTCTGAACGTGTGCTAGACACCTGAGTATCATTTCTACCCACTATCTTGTTACATTGATCCAACTCGTCCACTAGCATACAAAACAATTAGGGTTTAGCACTGCTAATTAGAGTGAGCAATGAAAATAGAAAATAAACCCACAGAAGCAGACATAATGTTGAAAGAAAAAAGAGATAAAGAAAGAGAGAGACACGCCACCGATATGTATCTAATGATGATCTATTAGATCTTGGGTCTCAAAAGAAAAGAATACAAAAAGGATAAATATCAAACGCTAACTGAAGGGAAACACATATGTTGAGCTTGGGAGAGCTTCTCCAGTTGCCATCAATGGGTCGAAAGTAATATTAATTTTGAGGAGAATCAGGAGATACAAAACAGGCTATGAGCATATACTACAAATATATTTAGAGAACTAGACATACAAAATCAAACAACAAGCAAACCAATAAACATATGTTTCATCAAAAAACAACAAAAATGTGGCATGTATCTCTACCTTTCTTATTCTTTTCAGGATTAGGAGATGGGCAACGCTCCTCTTCACCCCAATCATGAGCTATAGTCCAGGTATTTTGAACTATAACTGGATCCTCAGTTATCTTATCACCATGAAGCCTAACATTGTAATGTAAAATGATGGGTGGATCAGGCTCCCCAGGAAGTGCTTCCCCTGTTAATTCAATCCGAAAATTGCCAAGAAGACCATTTGGAATGCCTATAATTGTTATGGAAGAACCCTGGGTAAGACCGCAAGGAAGCCGCAACTTAAAACCAGTATCCACGAGTGCCGTGGCATTCACTTTGTTAAGAAAATGAGGACATTGTTTCTCTTTTGCTCTGCCATTTAAACTTCCATTTGTAAAACCACGTCTTTCCTCTTCAATTGAAGCCATAAGGTTATTCCATGCACTCCCAGCTTCCCTCATAGCCTCTACTCCACTGGGTAATGCCTGAGCTTGATCAATCAAGTGCTTCAGTAGATTCCATGTATGCAAAGATTCTTGTTCTTCCTTGGAAATATTCCTCTGAGCAAATAATGTGAATACTATGGTATCAGTCGAAATCACTTGCGTTGAATGCTTTGTATTTTTATATGCTGGTGGAAGCGTACTTTGCACCCATTCAAGAGGATTAGTTGCATTAGAGAAAGCATTCATCATATAACTTTCTCCAATAGGATTTTTCATGAGACCATATCTTAGGATCAGCAGCATAAACAAGGATGCAATCAGAACACCACCAGACCATCTCTTCATTCTGTTGATTATAAAGATGCATTAAAATATTGAATTTCTGATACCATTCTGATTGAGCTTTAAGGAATCAAGCTCTCCAGCCTGTAATTGTTGTGTGAAAAGCTAGCAACTGACTTAGCCAACTATATCCAAAAGAATAATTTAAGTCTTCAGAAAGATAAAAATATAGAAGGATAGGATCCTCTATTATCAGCCAGCTATCTGACTGCGCCAACTGTAGAGCTCTGACAGTACATGCTACTGTTGCAGCTCAATTTCTCCGTAACTCAACTGCATACGTCTTCATGTAATGTGTCACACAGGATTACCAAGCTGAAACAAGATTCAAAAACATCAATCCATTAACAAGTATAAAAATGCTCATATAAAACACTAAAACATGTATAAAAATTCACCAATCCATTTATATGTATAATACTCTAACACATTGCATGTCTATAGCTAAAGAATAAGATCAATTGCAGTTTTGTCGGTGATGCATGAAACAAAGGTATCTAATTCAAAACTTTAAAATAAGCTAGCAGAAAAAACAAAGATGGCTAGGGTTACTGTCCACATACTACAAGAACATCAACACAATTAAAAAGAGAATATTTTTTTTAAAGAATGCCAAGTAACTCACAGAATTATTCCCTAACCACAAAACTGGAATTCAAGGCTTGTTAATATTGAATAGCACTGACTTGGGTTTCCTCAGAAAGAAAAGAAAAACTGTATTGAGTTCATTAGGGAAGAATTGATCTTTATAACGACTTAGGTTTCCTCAGAAAGTAAAGAAGAACTGTATTGAGTTCATTACAAGGAAGAATTGATCTTCATACCGACTTGGGTTCCCGCAGAAAGTAAAGAAAAACTGCATTGAGCTCATTACAAGAAGAATTGATCTTGAACTATTTCTAAAGAGCGAGTATCAATCAGTTTTATTCCAAAATAAAAATCCAAATTGCCCATCACTTAAAATTGAAAAAAAGAGAAACATACAAGCAAGCAAACAAGTCCAACAATCAATGCCTCACCTAGCCCATTGTTAATAGGTAAAATTTGGGGGAGCAGTTTACTCTCCTCTTTCAATGGCTGCAGTGTTTTCCATCTGTGACTAAACAAGAACAAAAGCTATATAAAATTATCTGGTGACGATTGCATTATCTAGAGACATCTAATGGTCAATCCATACAACAATATTTAAGAGGACAGAAGTTAGATCAACAAAGATAATGTGGAAAAGTCCCACTTTTAAACATAATCACAACCACACTTCTCAAAGAGAAAGTGGGCACTATTGTTCACTTGTATTTCATTACAGTAGAACTTTGCTAAATAATCAACCCCACAATTCTTTTTCCCGCTGGATAATGATTTTCCTGCTCAAGTAAATGAAATGACCATCCTACTGCCTTGACTAGAATGAGTCAATAACCTTGACTCGGCAAAACAACACACAAAAAAGGAGCAAAAAGATTAAATGTAAAAGATAAAATCCAAAAATATGTTTAAATTCTCGAAATCTATGTACTAATTTGTAAATAATTTATAAATGCTCCATATGGAATGATTTATAGGAAAGTATTTCTAAAATGACTAGAACAACACTCTCCACAATGCCTTTTGGAGAAGTTTGACATGGTCCATTTCTCATTCATTTTCTGCTCTTCAATTTTCTCAGACACCAAACACCCATTTACAGAAACCAAAGGAAGCAAAAAAGAAAGAAAGAACAGAAAATCAAAAGCAAATATATATATATATATATGAAACAGATCCAAGCACAGTGCAACAAATCCAAACTCAATCGACCAATTGGGAAAGACGGAATCGAATTTAGCAGTGAAGAAACAAAATTAAAAGGAAAAAAAAAAAGAGCATAAATAAGTAGAAACAAGTTATTAGAGAAGTGAAAAGCATGAAATAACGAACCTTGATGAAGGAAATCAAGAGAGAAACAATGGAGGAAGAGAGAGAAGAGAGTGAAACAGATCTAAGTAGAGAAGGGAAAGCGGTTGATGAGTTCAACGGTAGTAAACTGGAAGAAGAGAAAAATTTATGTTCCTTGTCTTGATGAATCACTGTCTGTTTGTCTTCTGGTTAATTGAATATTGACCGAAAGTCTGGTTTTCAAATACCACGTGGCATTTTCTGGTTTGCTTCGTATTACTAAATGCTAACGTAATGTCAGTTGTATTGTAAATAACTTGAGATCTAAGTGTTTGATAATAAATGTAGATACTGGAGGTTGTTTATGTAATTTTAAAGGCTACATCAATTTGTATGGTAAAATATATAACAGCTGGTGCGCGTGGGTGGGGAATTGTATCGAACAGCTGGTGCGCGTGGTCTATGGAAGAAGGGGGTAGGATTCAGAGAGTACAGGAATTAATGAGCTTGGTGAGAACATTGAGATCAAATTGAAGGTGGGTTTTGATGGAAAAGGCTTGGACTTGCTTGAGCAATTGAAGGGAGATGCATTTGGGAAGAAGGGAGAGAGGGTGAGAAGAATGGATGGTGGCATTGATGCCAAAGCCATCTTAGCCAATTCAATGTTTGTGTTTTCAGGTTGTGGAGGGATGATGATACTATCATTATATTTAACAAAAAAATAAAAAGGCAATAAAATATACAAAAAAAAAATTAATATATTAATAAATAGAAAATTATTAAATTAATTTTTATGTGTATTAAACTTGTGGTGGTATCTTGACAAGAGTAAATATGAAAATATACAATAATCAAGAATTCAAGAAATTATCCACTTTGGTATTAACAGAGGCAGAAAGGAACTTCATGCATATAGGAGCAGAGACACCAGCAAGAGAAAGCACAGCAGCTGGAATTCCCCACAAAGAATCACCACAGATGAGGCCCGATGCTACTGCAGGACCATATTCACTTGCCTTTCTTTTGTTCCTTCTCTCCCATGCGTACAAAATCAAGCTTCCAACACACATATCTATGGCAAAGTACCCTCCAAGATAAAAGGGTATTGCCATGCACATTGGGCTTGGAATAAACCTGTAGATTCTGTACTTTGTTTCATACTTGCGTAAGAGATCAATGACCAGGTTTATAATCATGGCAGCGACAAAGAAGGATATTGAAAGAGCAAGGCAATTCTTGGGAAGAGAGGATATGCCCTCTACGCCAAGAATTGCAATCCCACGATAGATTAGCCCGTATGGTGCTGGATAGGTGCTTTCAGGGTCTCCTATGGGGTAAGCCTTGTAGAAGAACCAGAAAACCAGTGGAGTTATAACACAACCCATGGCAGTTCCAGCGACTTGACTCAAGAACATGGAACGAGGAGATGATAGTGTAAGATACCCTGTCTTGAAATCTTGCATTAAATCAGAAGCTGTAGAGACAATGCTCATCATCACACCACAAGAAGCAAGGCCTGCAATGATCCCACCATCTGAGAGGCCAACCCAGGCACTGAAAATGATTATAGCAAACTTGCCATAGTTGGAGGCAAGAGACCAATCAGTAAGACCACATCCATATGCATTGCAGAAAGCTAAAACTGGGGCAATCGCATAAGCTACAAGAATATGGTACCATTTCAACTGATGAAAGATGAATGGTACAGTGATGATGGAGATCACTGCCAGACCTATGTAACCAAGGAAAGCTACCCAATTTGGCATCTGGTCTTTCAAGAAGAAATGGGTTCGTCGTTGTTCATCATAGTTTGTAGTTTCTGGTACTGTGTTCTCTTCATTTGCTGTAGGAGTTACAGAAGATGAGTCCTTTTTTTTGGAGTATTGAAGAGCTAGACTGATCAAGGTTTTGACTAGCATGTACATAACATGGAAGAGGCCATCACCCAGCATTGTGGCAATAGCAATAAAAATCTGTCAATATAGCATGAGATGAAGGTTAGATCACATATAAAAATCTCTTAATGCTCAATTTCAGTCTGCACTCAGATGTAGACGTACCCTATAACCTTGGATGCCATGAAGACTGTTGGAGGGAAGATCAGCAGCATACCAGTCACCTTTCTTACCCTCAATTAATGGCCACATGACTCCCCATGAAATTATGGCCCCAAAAAGTAATGAAATATTTACCATGTAAGGACATATCATCCCCACACCCACATATGTTGCTGAGAAATCAAAGTAGAACCTACCAACCCACATATGCAAAGCCAGGTATATATCTGTTTATATATAAATTTTTACCATAACACAGAGTTAAAATGAAAAAAATGATATACCTTTGATCATAGGCTTTGAGCCCAAACGTGGGGAAGCTCTGAAATCCACAGCCATCTTCAGCAGCAAAAAACCACTGGAAAAAAGCCCATAAAAAGCTGAAGCTGAAGAATTTGAACAGAACAGAAATTTGCTTCCTGTATTCATTCATATATACATTAATTCATTAAGTGATTTTCCAAAACAAATTAAGCTTGTAATTATTAGATAAATTACTTAGCTAGCTGGGCTCCTTTGGGTGTGTGAAAGCTGTTGATAAGGTATGCAGTAGCTGATCCACTTGGGTATGTTAATTTGTACTTGAGAATCATGATCTGTAATTCAACAAATCAGTATCATTTATGAGCAAAACCCTAATTTCTCCAAGAAATCTATCAGTAAACTTCATACCTTTCTGAGAGGCACAATGGAGAATAACCCAACAAAGCTGACAACAAAGAGGAAAGCCATCATCCAACCAATAGAAAGATGCTTTACATTGGATGGAGTGTTTCCTCCCTCTGCTTGATCTGCTATTCTTGGACTCATTCCCAACATGTAACTTGCAGTCCCACCTATATATATATATATATATATATATAAGAAAGATTGATATTAAGATGAAATAAAGAAAGAAATGTAAGAAAAGAGAGTTTAGAAATGTATATACTGCTAAACGCAATTCCAGAAGAAGCAACCACACATGTCTGGATGACAGTGTTTTCTTGTCTGGTAAAAACCTGAGGTTTGAACAATCCAATCTTTGGGACCAAACTTGTCCAAGATTTAATCATCATAAAACCCAGCAACCCAGCTGCTACATTCAGAGATGGAATCACTCCTGTTGTCAGATTCAGCTTACACACTATGAAATTGAACACTATACTCAACCCAAAGCTTGTTGTCATTGCTCTCAACGTTATCTGCTTCCTCCATGAAGGCACTTCAGTTTCTTTGAAAGCTTCCTCCATGAATGCTTCTTCTTTTTCTTCTTCTTCTTCTTC
>CAOGCB010036820.1:0-10495 GCA_948266635.1 Cnidoscolus chayamansa
CAAAGCCCGAATCCATGCTTATGGAACCCAAGCTTGTAAACCGTGGACTAAAGCCAATGCATATAAAGAGTCAAACCATAGACACTTTCCCTAGGATCACCGCGTATTTGCTTGCTCATTCGAGGGAACGCTATTCGACAATCTGGTCATGACAACTTTAATTAGCGGGAGCTATTATCTTAATTTGGGGTTTTTAAACTTTAAGTTGAAAAAGATTTGAAATTTGTCAAATTCTTATGAAAATTCCACATAGCTACTATAACATGAATACAAATTAATTAGGACAATTAAGGTGGATTCTATTTTTCCCATATTCTTTTCATTAATTTTTAATTCTCCTTTTGCACATTCAATACTATTCTATATAATTATATCATCATATATTATTACCTAAATAATAATAAAAATTGATACATGCCTAGTAATTAATTAATCCTCGAGGTTCGACACTCTTTCTTCCACTATATTACTTGATCCAATCTGGTACACTTGGCAGTAGATTATTCACGATTACATTCTCTATTTATTTATTATAACTTTTTGCGTGGATCAAGTTTTTGGCGCCGCTGCCGGGGATTATTTAATATTAGACCACTTTCAATTTTATGGTTAATTTAGGTGCAAACTTTTTATTTTATTTTATTTTATTTTTTTTGTTGTGTTATTGTCTCTTATTTTCATTTGCAGGTGTTCTATGCGCCAAGGTAGAAGTGCTGACCTTCTACCAATTGATCTTGAAATAGAATGTACCTTGTGAAAACTTAGAAAAGAGCAAAGAAAAAGGAAACAAATTAAAATGGTAGAAGAGAACAATGGTACTTAGGTTAATGGTAGACCATTCTCTATTTATTTATTATAACTTTTTTGCGTGGATCAAGTTTTTGGCGCCTCTGCCGGGGATTATTTAATATTAGATCACTTTCAATTTTATTGTTAATTTAGGTACAAACTTTTTATTTTATTTTATTTTATTTTTTTGTTGTGTTATTGTCTCTTATTTTCATTTGCAGGTATTTTATGCGCCAAGGTAGAAGTGCTGACCTTCTACCAATTAATATTGAAATAGAATGTACCTTGTGAAAACTTAGAAAAGAGCAAAAAAAAAAAAGGAAACAAATTAAAACGGCAGAAGAGAACAATGGTACTCAGGTTAATGGTAGACCACTTCGGGAATTTACGGTGGCCATTATTTCAGGTCCTGCAATCATAAGGCCTACCATCCAGGCAAACAATTTTGAATTAAAGCCATCGCTCATTTAGATGGTTCAATCAAATCAATTTGGAGGATACCCAAATGAGAGTCCTGATGAGCATATTGCAGTTTTTATTCAATTTTGTAATATAGTGAAAATAAATAACGTATCTGATGATGTTATCAGATTGCAACTTTTTCCATTTTCACTTAGAGATAAAGCTAGGGCTTGGTTTAATTCACTGCCACAAAATTCTATAACCACTTGGGCTAATCTCTTATCTATGTTTCTCAAGAGATTTTCCCACCAGCTAGGACTGTAAGGCTAAGAAGTGACATCACTAACTTCACCAAGTTTAGTGGTGAATCATTGTACGAAACTTGGGGAAGATTCAAGGAGGCAATTAGAAGATGCCCCCATCATCATGGACTGCCACACAACCTCCTAATTGAGATTTTTATCTCAGTCTAGATGAGACATTAAGATCTCTGGTAGATGTTGCTTCAGGAGGTGCACTAATGAGTAAGATTTATGAGGAGGCAAGTGCTTTAATTAATGAAATGGCCTCTAGTGCACACAATTGGCATAATGAACGAAGTAAGTCTAGAGTGGCATCTATTAATGACCTAGACAATTTGACAGCCCAAATCTCAGCTCTTACAGCCCAGGTAAGTAAACTCACCTCGGCAGCTTCCTTCAATGCTAATTCATATTGTGAATCATGTTCAACTCTGGAATGTCCATCTGGAAACCCATCCACTTCAACTCATGGAGAGCAATCACATTTTGGCAACAATTTCCAAAGAAGTAATCAAGGACCTTACTCAAACACTTATAATCCAAGGTAGCGTAACCATCTAAATCTCTCATGGAGAAATGATAATAATACTCTCAAACCACCTGGATTTCAAAAACAAGTTCCTATTTCAATACCTCTCAACAACAAGGCACTTATCAGAATACCCATTCTCAGCAAGGTTAGTAAAAAATGGAAGAATTAATGTTGAGTTATATGCAAATAACTGACACAATATTGCATAATCAACAGGCAACCATCAGAAATCTTGAGAATCAGATTATTCAGATGTCTCAATAGTTAAGTAATAGGCCATCTGGGTCTTTACCTAGCAATAGTGAGCATAATCCTATAGGTGTAAATGCTATAATGCTGAGAAGTGGTAAGGAATTAGTTGATAAATCTTTAGTGGATCACCAAAAAAATTTATAAAGGGAAACAAAAGGAAGAGGAACCAAAGAAAATTTCACCAAAAGCAAAACCATATGTTCCTCCTATTCCTTTCCTAGTAAGGTTGAAGCAGCAGCAATTGGATTCACAATTTGCTAAATTTTTAGAAATTTTTAAGAAATTGCATATTAACATTCCTTTTGTAGAGGCACTTCAGAAAATGCTTTCATATGCCAGATTCATGAAGGAATTGCTCACCAAGAAGAGAAAGATAGATGGGGATGAACCTGTGATGCTTACAGGGGAATGTTCCATGATCCTACATAAGAATTCACCTAACTTGCCAAGAAAACAAAGAGATCAGGGGAGTTTTATTGTTCCTTGCACTATTGGTAATTTTCATTTTGATAAAGTCCTTATAGACTCTGGTGCAAGTATAAATTTAATGCCTCTATCAATTTTTAGGAAACTAGGACTTCGAGAATGCAAGGAAACTCGGCTCACTCTACAACTTGCTGATAGAAGTGTCAAATACCCAAAGGGGATAGTGGAGAATGTCTTAGTAAAAGTGGACAAATTCATATGTCCAGTCAACTTTGTAGTCTTAGAAATGGAAGAAGACAAAGAGGTGCCATTGATCTTGGGGAGACCTTTTCTTGCAACAGGTAAGGCATTGATCGATGTGGAACAAGGTAAGCTCACTTTGAGAGTTATGGGTGATGAAGTAACTTTTAATATTTATGAGGCTATGAGAAAGTTTAATAACTCTGATTCTTGTTACACAATTGATGTTATTGATTAGTTTACCAGTGAGAATATTGAAGACAAAATAGGTATGGAGACTATGGAGTTAGTGTTCAAAGATTTTGATGAAAGGAATGAAGGCTGGCAGCCTTGAATGACAGCCGGCCAAAAACCAATGGAAAGCCAGTGGCGTTGAGTGAAGCAAGTGAGAAGAAGCCAGTTCCATCAATGACACAACCCCTGGTACGTGGGCAAAGGAAAGGTAAGTCATTTTATGCAAGCAAAACCTTGAATGAGGCCCAAAGGAATCATGCCACAACTGAACTGGAAAAGTCGGGCTAAGCGACTATAAACTAAGCGCTCGATGGGAGGCAGCCCATGCTTCAAAAAAATATAAAAAAAGGAAAAAAAAAAGAAGTAAGAGTTCAAATTCAAGGCGTACAAACACTCCAAGGATGACAGATATTATGAGCATTTTTTTTTGCTACAAACTGGACACCGGGGAAGTATCATTTTCTTCAATGGCTTGCATTTATCTTCTTTTCCTCAATTCTTTTTTCTATTCTAGGAACAATGAGGACATTGTTAATTTTAAGTGTGGGGAAGGGATTATAAATGTAGAACTATGTTTTTATGAAACATTAGTGAAATTTTGAAATTGACTTAAATTAGTGCCCCACTCACCAACTGTTATGACTAACGTACATAGTTGAAAGTTAATAGTAAAATCTCTAGAACACAGGTTTATCCTATGTTTAGCCTTTGCATTTGACATTTGAGAGAAAGGTCTAGTCCTTAAGTTGAAAAACAAACAATCTTACTTCCTAGAAAAATTGGTTGGGACGATGTCTTCTTGAAAATTTTCTTTTAGAACATTTTAACACTGAGTGAAAGAGGTAAAAGAAATTTTTACTTATTGATCCTTGATAAAAAATAGTCTTAACTATTATCATTCAACAATAAAAAAAAAGAAGGGCCTTTACTCCAATGACTCGGATAAGTGAGTTAAGAGTATCTAATATTGAATGTTAGTCTGAGGAAGAGTTAGTTTGGGTCCTTTAAAACCTGGTCACTTGGGTGATGAGCCCGGGATGTACCAACTCAACAAACTCACAATAACAAAAAGGGCGAAAAAAATAAAATAAAAGAAGTCAGGTTGACATGAGCAAGTTTTAGTCCCTCAGAAGAGTAAAGTTTGAGTCTGCTATCAATTAAAGGCAAATTAGATGTTGAATGATAAGTAAAAATAAGACTAAATTAGAGGGAAATTTTCTAGGTAAAAATGGATACCATTTTCACTTGTTGTCTTATTTAGAAAGAAAAATTAAGAGAGCTTATACTTGCTAATATTCTATGAAGTTTGAATGAATGTTTTTCCTTATAAACTGAGATATTTTTTCTTTTTGAAGCAAAAATTCAATTACTAAACACTGAGATTAATAGTCTGTTTTATTTAGCTTAACTGCTAAATTTCAACTAGATTCCAGTTACAAGTTTCAGTGTCGTTTGAGCTATGGGCACTAGTAGATTCAATGATAGATTTCACTGCTCATCTTTGTTTATTTTCCTTGAGGACAAGCAAAAGTTCAAGTGTGGGGATGTTGATAAAATCATATTTTACTTATATTTTCTTTTCAAAATTGTACTAAATGTATATTAATATCATAAGAAAATATATGAAATTAGTACTTAATGATGTTTATTGTGAAAATGCAGATTTTTAAGGACCTAGAAGGCAAATTCAAGTAAATTGGAGGAGTTTTTGAAAAATCAAAGAACAAACAAAAGAGAGATTTCTTTGACCAAATCTCCTATCTCCAGCGGGAATCGTATCTGATCTCGAGAGATTTCTTTGACCAAATCTCCTATCTCCAGCGGAAATCGAATCTGATCTCGATAGATTTCTTTGACCAAATCTCTTATCTCCAGCGAAAATCAAATATGATTTTGAGAGATTTGCTCACCAAATCAGACTCTTCTCTCTCCTCCCTAGACTCTATAAAAGGCCTTAGTGTGAGCCTTCGAATATATATATTCATTATTGTAGAGAATTATTTTATTCTCCCATTTTTCCATTTCTCTTCTTCTTGTAACATTTTAGTTTTCTCTTAGAATTTCTTTAGAAATTTATTTTTTGTTCATTCTTATTTCATCGTGATAAGCTGAAAGAAATTATTGTGGACGATTGAGATTTCATTGTTTAATAAATCCAGGGAAGACTTCAACATTTATTTCATTTTAATTATTTTATTTATGAGATTCTTATTTTCCGGTATGTATTTCACTTCTCTTGCAGATTTAAATTATCTTTCTACATTGAGCATCATTATGCTCTAAATTCTTTGGTGGGAAATAAGATGAAGCCCTAATCAACTAAAATGATTATTGGGTTCATGATGTAAATAGTTGATTATGTGGAATTTTTCATATGGGGATTTCTACTATAAATTGGATTCGATAATTGAGTTCAGCTTATATAGATCTAAATAACCCGACAGGGAAATACATATTTATTAGGAACTCTCATATAAGATTTAATAACTTATGTGGGAGCAGTGTTATTTAATTTTATTAATATTTGACATTAGTGTTTATTCAGCGTTAATTAATTTTTCACCAAGGGATTGAGAGAATTTATTTTAATCACGTTAGAAAGTCGTTTAATTGGAAAATTAATGATTGTAATGTTGAATCCTCATTTACTTTAATTAGCGGGAGCTATTATCTTAATTTGGGGTTTTTAAACTTTAATTTGAAAAAGATTTGAAGTTCGTCAAATTCTTATGAAAATTCCACATAGCTACTATAATATGAACACAAATTGATTAGGACAATTAGGGTGAATTCTATTTTTACCATATTCTCTTCATTAATTTTTAATTATCCTTTTGCACATTCAATATTAGTTGATATAATTCTATCATCATATATTATTACCTAAATAATAATAAAAATTGATACAAGCCTAGTAATTAATTAATCCTCAAGATTTGACACTCTTTCTCCCACTATATTACTTGATCCGATCTAGTACACTTTCCAGTAGATTATTCACGCTTCCATTCTCTATTTATTTATTATAACTTTTTGCGTGGATCAAAACGACTCGATCATAGTATCCAATTGCCAACAATGTGACAACATCACTTATGTCCACACCAATGATCAAACAAAATCAACATTTGTATAAGAGCATAATACCTATAACAGCTTCAAAAGCCAATGGACATAAAAATGGAACAGAGCCATGGACCTTGAAATTGAGGCTCTACAGAAAAATGGAACTTGGGAAAAATGCCAGCTACCATTTAGGAAGAAACCAGTAGGGTGCAAATGGGTATTTACCATCAAATACAATGCAGATAAAAGTGTAGAGAGACATAAAGCCAAGCTTGTTGCAAAAGGATACACCTAGACATATGGGTTGGACTACTTAGAGACGTTTTCACCAGTAGCCAAGCTTGACACAATATGGGTATTATTCTCCACAGCAACATACCTGGATTGAACATTATCTCAATATGACATGAAGAATGCATTCCTTCATGGTGATCTAAAAGAGAAAGTGTATATGAGTGCTCCACCACGATATGATGAAGATTTCAAAAAAAAAATGAAGTGTGTAAGCTTAAGAAGGCCTTGTATGGGCTAAAACAGTTTCCACGTGCATGGTTTGAGAGATTCTCACTGACAATGAAGAAATATTGATGTATCTCTCTCACACATGACCAGATATAGCTTATGTTGTAAGTCTGATAAGCCAATTCATGCACAATTCAAAGAAGTCACATATAGAGACTGCCCTAAGAATCATCTGATATTTAAAGGGAGAAGCAGGAAAAGGAATTTTGTTTCGAAAATATGGACATCTCAAAATTGAGGGATATATTAACTCTGATTGGGTGGGGGACTTATCTGATAGAAGATCCACATCAGGGTACTTCACCTTTGTAGGAGGAAATCTAGTAACCTGGAGGAGTAAGAAACAAAAGGTGGTAACCCTTTTTAGTGCAGAAGCGGAATTCAGAGGAATCGCAAAGGGACTAGCTGAACTTTTGTGGATACTAAAACCCATCACCGAAATAGGTTTTCCACATACCGAAGAACCCCTCTGATATGTGACAATAAGGTAGCAATTAACATCTCATAAAATCTAGTCCAACATGACAGAATAAAGCACGTGAAGATAGATCGTCACTTCATCAAGGAAAAGCTGGACAATGGGATCATAACATTACCCTATGTTAAATCTAAGGATCAAAAGGTAGACATTCTTATGAAAGCTGTCACAGAAAGAGTTTTCCAAAGTCATCTGAACAAGTTAGGCATGTGTGATCCCCATATACCAACTTGAGGGGAGTGTTGAAGAATAAGAAGATGATCTAGGACAAAAAAATCAGGAGCAATTCAGGGAGAGAAATATGTAACAGAGAAAATTTAGGAGGAAAAAATATTTGTTACCTTAGATAGAAAAATTGTACAATTATAAATTAGGAGATGTATATACATAAAAAAAGATAAGAAAAAAGAAAAAAAAAATTCTCCTTCTGTTCTAGTTCTACATCATGTGGAAAAAAGCATTAGTTCTTGAAAGAACAAGCTAGTTGCAACATTTGCATAGGACAACAATTGTTAGATTCTGCAAGAACTTGAATACGTATGACACCCAACACCTATTTTCCAAGAATCTTTAGTTGATCTTTGTTTGTTTGTCATAATTGGAGAAGATTTTGTCTGAAATTCAGGTTGGCAGTGTAGTGAATATTTGGAAAAAAGAAGGGGAAAGATACCGGAGAACAAATTGAAAACTTCAATTTCTTATTGCAAGTGCTACACTACTTAGCCATGTTACCCTTAGGCTGTGTAATTTTCTGTCAGAACTAAAAAATTAAACTGAATTTAGTTCGATGAGTTTAATTTTTTGATAAATTTGACTCAGTTTGATTTTTCATTTTATATAATTTTGTTTTTTCAATTAGGTGTTTGGTGTTTGATTGAAAATCGAAAAAATCGAACCTACTTATTAAAATAAATAAATATTAATTTTATTGAGATATAATCTATATATTTCAATCTAACTCTTTTCATTTCACAATATCCAATTTATTTTTCTTTTAAAATAAAACTATCAAAATTTTTCAGTTCGATTAAATTATATATATATATATATATATATATATTTCAATTCAATTTTTAAATTTTAGAATTTCTTTTTTGTCTTAGCCAAATCGACTAATTGATCAACAGGTAAAAGAATTTAGAATGTTTCTAAAGGATTTTGGAAGATTTTTTCATTGCTTGACATGTAAATAATGAGTCATTGGATGCTGTAGATAATGCTGTGGTTTTGCACAAGGTATTGGACAAAGCAGATGCAGAATATACATTAATAAAAACAGAACATGAAGGATGAGTTTCAAAAGAATGATACTGGAAGCAAAAATCCATGTAAGAGATATGCTTAATTCCAAATTGTCAACTAAACTATATATTAAACTTATCTAAATTAGTTGACATGTCATACATCAGATTAACACTCTAATATAAAAACAACTTGTAAAGAAATACAATTCATATTCGATAAACATGCTCTTTCTGTTTGACATATTCTAAACATTACTTCATATATTAAATAAAGTATAACCATAGTGGATAAAATAATTTTACTTTAATTTGTGCTGTCTATGTGGGGTCATAACTAAATCCACTAATTCATAAATGATACTCCATTCAAGTTATCTTTACTCCTATTGGGTTAACCGTCTTCGCGTAGTTTTAAGTTATTTTATATTTTTATTTTTGAAATTATTACCTATTTATTTCTTTTGTTTATTTAAATTTTTAAAATATAAAATGGTTAAAATGTTATTACTTTTAATTTATTTTAATATATAAATTATTTAATTTTTATAATTTTAAAATAATAATTATTTATTAATGGAGAAGATATAGTTAATAATTAAAAAAAATAAAAATTATTTAGTGCATTTTTAGAATAAATAAATTAAATAATTAATTTTACTAAATCATTTAGTCCGACGGCCTATTTATATATGGGCCTACTATGCCTAATGTATTTTAAGTGTACACTCTATACCATGTAGGGTTTTGCAATAATTAGTAAAGATAAAATAAAATAAATTTAATCAGTTTGTTTTAATTTGATCAGTTTAACTTTTCATTTAATTGGTTTGGTATTTATTTTACATAATTTTAGTTTTTTAGTTTAATTTAATTTTTTAAAATAAAAAATAAAAATAATTAAATCAGTTGATTTATTAAATATATATTAATTTTATTAAAATTTAATTCATATTTTTACTCAAAGTTTTTTATTTTCCAAAGTTTATTTTATTTTTTCAAAATAAAATAAAAAATAAACTGATTAATAAAACTTTAATTCGATTTGGTTTGATTTTTTTATTTATTTCAATTTTTAAAATAAAAAAAATTGATTTTTCAATTGAATTGGATTTATTGTGCGGAATTTTGCCCACTGGAAAGAGAGAGAGAGGAGAAGATTCATTAAAGTAGACAACATACAACTTTGATCATTAGGTTCAATCAAGAAGAAATATTGGAAGAGGCACTAAGGCATAGAACACATAATGTCGTTTATGGCAGCTTTGGTCAGCCACGAACAGTTACAGAGGCTGCTGTGTGCTGTGTGAAGACAATGAAGAGATGGTGTTTAAGGACAATAGTCAATTAGACAGCAGCCATATCCAATCCTTAGCCTATCAACTATATTATTTATTAAAAACAGACATCATGAGTGTATTTTACATCTTATGCTATCTCATCAAATATGATAAAAATGAAAATGAGTATATAGAAACGGTTGACTCAGTAAACAAGACATTTATATAATAAAGAAAAACTACAAAATTGAACACGCAAAAGATAAGATATCCACAGAGGTTTCTTCTCGAACATGTTTTCCTCTCTCTCTTATATATATATATATATATATATATTATTTGTTTTAAATTATTACTAACATAATTAAATAATAAATGACAAATTTAAAACATTTACAATCTCATTAATAAAAATAAATAAATAAAAGGGTATATTAATTAATTTTATTAAATTATAAAAATTATATAGTAATTCTGAAATGAGAGATAATAGACTTCTAAAAGCTTTGGATTGGAAAAAATGACAGGAAAAGTATACATCACAGTCATACACTACCAAACCCAATATATTACAATCAAAAGTCAGTCTGTGTCATTGTTCAAAATACAAAACCTCAGAACTCAGACTCAGAATACAAACATCAATCAATGGAGGGTCTCATTCCTCTCGTTTACAAGGCAATCAAGAAGACCAGAACTCGCCAACAATACCAGTGTTTATCTTCTGGTGC
>CAOGCB010036821.1:0-10558 GCA_948266635.1 Cnidoscolus chayamansa
CAGGTCTTTCCCTTCTTGAATATCCTGGATTGAAAGCCATAGATCCAGCTTATGCTCTGCCGGTTGATGTTGTAAATAGAATTTTCTTTGGGAGGTGACTGCCATTGGATGGTAATCTTTGACATTTTGACATATTGAAATATTGAAATCGTTTTCATTTCATAAACTGAAGTTGATCTGCACTTCGGATTTTCGTGTAATGGTTGAGAAACCTATCACACAGTAGTTGGTTATTTAATTTAAAAATATGCAATGTGGCAATTTATCATGGTGTGGCTGTATGTCTAATTTCTGTAATATTTGGATCAAAATATTTTCCTCTTATCTTTTATCAAATTCATTCAACTTGTAGAATTAATACAATCTTAGGTTGCCATGATGGGCACAAGCTTTCTGTGCTTATTTCCTCGTTTTACTCGTTTCTACATTACATTATATGAATATCTACCCCCCTCAACAGATCCACATGAACAGATTTAGTCCTCTGACGAAGAGAGTCAAACTTGGGATTAGGGGCTAAGTCCGAGGATGCAAGTCCAAGGATGTAAAAGCCATATTCATAATGGGTTTACAAGTTAAAAGACACTGACGAGATGGACCAATTGACTCATCCTGGCCACTTTAAAAAAGTGAGCGTTTTGCTTCATTTAACTGTTAGTGTGAGGTGAGGAGCAGCTACAGAATTTTTTTTCACAATAAATTCTAATTTATAGTTTTTTAAGCAGTTGGTTGGAGTATGAAAATTTAAGTAACAACTAGGAAATATATATATATATATAATTTAGATTATGGTACTTAAAAAAATATTTTTGCTTCTGTCTTTTTTACTTGAGGTAATAACAATTTGACATTTTTATTGTTAAGTTTTAATATTTAATATAACTATTTAATATTTTTTTTGTGTAAATATGAGTTTATATGAGAGTAAATAATTATTATTTTATAAAATTTAAAAATTTAATAGTTGTAAGTTATATGATTTAAGTATTAAAAGTTTTATACTTACAAACATCAGATATAAAAAATTAAATCTAGACTAAATTAGAAGTTATAAACTAAATTATGCATCGTGTAGAACATAATATTAAACAATTTAATTTGTATGATTTTGGTCTCAAATAAGTCATATCTTATTTAAAATGAAAGAATTTAATTATTTTTAATTAAAAATTATTTAAATTTTTTTATAAAACTTATCATTCCAAATAAAACTTAATAGAAAGAAAGAGATTATTAATTTACAAAAAAGTTAAGTGTTGAAACAATATAAAAATGAAAAAAGTTAAATAAGTCAATGTAGAATTATCAAAAGTTTAAAAGATAAAATATATCTTTAACATCGAAGGTGCTGCCCAAATTTATCATAGCTCTACATCTGCCTAAATAGACATTAAAGAGAGTGTAAAGAAGATGTGAACCAGTAAAAATGGGCAACAACATATTTATTTCTCATCTAACTCGAATTTATATCTAGCTTTCCACCATAGACAACTTTCAATCCATGCTTGCATATCTAATTTTCCACTAGGTTTTCAAGTGTCCCAATACCTAAAGCTCCTTATAACATCTCAAGAAAGAGTATACAACAAGAGAAAAGTAAGAAAATCGGGTTTTATTTTGATTTGAATTAGGTATTGATGTTGGAACCAAGATAAAGTGTTGTTTGCGCATAAGTAGCAGCACATGGTTCATTTGCTTTATATTTTCTCTTTCAATTGATTTCATTTTGTTTTAATTGGTTTGAGAGATTGGATAATACCTTAGGATTTGAAGTTTTGATTCAAGTTCAATAAAGGTTTCATACATGTAGAATTTTAAAAGTAAAAATATCGGGTTGTATATTTGTTTATGGACAAATTTAGAGTGACTTGGAAAGAGAATTTTATGTGGTTTCTTATGTCAAAAGTGACCTAAATATTGTATGATTGAAAGAAGGTGTTGGAATTAATAAATTTTAAGTTTATGTACTAAATTTAGGTGTTGCATAAGTGTGTGTATGTACGTAGCTGTTTTGATTAGGTAATCTATTTTGATCATAGCTGGCATTAAAAATGTGATATTCAAAGTCTATAAATGTATAAAAGAAAATAGTATTAAGTTAGGGTAACTATGGCTGAAAAAAAAGGAAGTAAACCTAAGTGTAATTGTGACATGCATAATGCACCAAGGTGTGCATAATTTTTAAGTTGTATTTGCAATTTTATGTGTATGTAATATAGTTAAATTATGGTCAATTTTGTTTCCTTAGATGTATATTTATGTTAAAATTTAGGTAAAAATGATTGAATGTCAAATAGTGTTGGAATGTTGACAAATTGTTGTATATTTGCTATCCTATTGACATATTGTTGCACCATTTTAGTGATAATGTGTTTGAGATTCTTAAATGTTCTAGGTTGGATTTACTTCCATAAATGACGTAATTGATATGGAATGGCTATAGCTAATATGGTAATTGCTGAAAAGTCGTTCTAGCAAGTTTGGGAATGAAAAATGTAAATGATGAGAAATTTTGCATCTAACTTTAGAATGAGTTAAAATTGTATTAAGTTGTGCATGTTGCATACATGAACGCATGGAATAGTCTTATATGGAATAAATGTGCATTTTGTGATTCACTTGAATATGATATGATCTAAAGGCATAAAAGTTTGATAAATGGTAAATTTAACCTTAACGATCTTCGGTAAACATTGAGGTTAGTATATGATAATGTCATGCCATAAAATCGACATCAATACTGCACAATTATTATATGCTTTGGCATAACAATCATATATGCTTCGATATAACAATTATATATGCTTCAACATAACAATGATATTTATATACTTCAACATAATAATAATATTTATATTCTTCAGCATATTAGTGATATGATTTTTGACGCTACAATGAGGTACCCTATTGGTACTGGCTTATGATTGCCTTACCACTTAATTAAGATCTCATATTTGACATTCGATCTTACTTAAGGCACTTAAAGGAAACCTACTTATGCATTGTTATATCTACATTTGCATAATGACTATGATTCGCACAAAAAACAATTACAAACTATAAATGGTAAAGTATGTTGATTGTTATGTTCATTTAATAATTATGTATTATTTGTTTTGGATTGGCCTATTTTGCCCTCTACCTTTATGTTATTGGCTTCGAACCTACTATTTTGGCACTAGGTGCACTATACCGTTTTGGCACTATATGCGTTATATGTTATTGGTTTTTGACCATACTGTTTTGGCACTATGTGCGATATATGTTATTGGTTTTTGACCTTACTATTTTGGCACTATGTGCGATATTTGTTATTGGCTTTATCCCTACCATTTTCTCTTGTCTAGTAGTCGATCCTACTAACATGTTTAGGGGCCATAAAGGTTAAACAATGAGATGTGTTATTGTGACTACTTACTGCATCTATGTTTTGAAAATTATATACTATGAACTGAAATGACATGACAAAGAATAATATGAAATGGCATAATATGAAACCATACAATATGAATTGAAAAAACACATCATAATATGATGAGCAATAATATTAAATTACATGATATGACGCAAAATAACATGATATGATTTGATACAATGCAAAATGATATTAATACACCATATGACAGAAGTACTAAAAATAGAAAAAGTTTATGGTATTGGTATATACTTATACGATTATGTTCACATGTCTACGATGATATAGTTTACATGACGAATATGGATAATGTGTGAAACATAAATATGACATGGAATGAATGATATAGTGTTATGTGATATGGAATGACTATTGGCATACTATGACATCACATACTATTATTTGACATGAAATGTACATGTTATAAAATGACATGACAGAGTTGGCTATGGATGATATGAATTCACCATACATTATAAAGAATGCATCATAGAAAGAGGTTACAATTCTTTATTATGCTTTTATAGTTATGTACTTATATTCTTTGATAAGCATAAAGTTGATAAGGTAATCGATACAAACATTGTTCTCCATGCAAAAGAAGGCATTCTAGAATTGGGCTTTTTTTTTTAGTTTGAGATTTGTTTGAACTTTAGTTTAGTTAACTTGGGTTTTATGGTCTGTTTTCAGTTTTGGGCTTATTTTGATCTTGTTATTTTCTTTTTCTCTCTTGGACGAGTTGGGCTTGTTCCAACTTTGGGTTTGTTCATTTAGATTAGTTTGTTTTGAGGTTGTTTTGCGCTGGAGTGTGCATTGGAATTATGTAATCTGATTAGGTATTATTTTATTCAAGGATGGAAATTTGAAGAAGAAAAATTCAAATTTAAAAAGCTCTTACCAAGAAAAAGTTCAAATTTGAAGAGTCTAACAACTTTGAGGAATTCATCATCACCAATATTACATCTATACATATTTGGGGACTTAATAGCAATTAAAGTTATTTGTTTATATTGTAATCCTTAAACCCTACTATAAATGGGGTTGTATCTTCTTGATGGATCACATTAAATACATTGAATAAAATCTTAGAGTTTCTTTTATTCAGAGAGAGTTTTCTTTAACTTTCTTTTAATTTTATGCACAATGTGTTGTTTAGGCTGTGATTGAGTATTCAATTGCCATCTACTTTCAATTCTTGTTTATTAGGTTTTTGAGCACTTTAATTCGATTGGGTTTAAATGGATTATTCAATTGTCATCCACTTTTAATTCTTGTTTATTAGGTCTTTTAGCACTTTAATTCGATTGGGTTTAAATGGATTCTTCTAGTTTTTTTCTTTAAGTTATTTTGGATTGTGTTCTTATGTATAAGAACAAATCATTTCAATTGTTGGTTGTTTCCATTTTCTAGTTCAAAGTTGATCAAGGGGTTCTAGAATTATCGTTGATGTTAGAGTTCCACATTATTTGGTATCAAAGCTTTGGATGACTAAGTAATTTTCTATCTTTTTATTTATGTTATATCTTTCGTCTTATATTATTGTTCATCTTCTTCTTGGGCCATTCTAAATCAAATTATCTTCATGTATTATTGTTCATCTGTTTCTTGGGCTATTCTAAATCAAATTTGGTGTTTGATCATGTAAATTTTTTTTTAAAAATATGTTATTTTAGATTTTAAAAATTACTTGTTTTGTTTTTGCAAACTGAATTCATCAAGTTTTGTGCAATTGAATTAGAGATGTTTGAGTTCCACTCACATCAATTGAGTTGGAATTCTTTTAAATCCATTTTTTTTTCTATTGTTTGAGTATTTTTTAGTGATAATTTATGGTTTCGATAGGGAACTATATGTTTCACACATAATTTCTATATTCGTCATATTTTTTTGCATCGTAAGTCTCCTTTTTTTTATATAAGATTGCATCTTATTACATGTTTAGGCATGAATTTAGTTTTCGCTGCTGTCTAATTAAAAAAAATCAAATAAATGCTTCTTTTCCCTTCAAGTGTGTATTAATAATTTATTTGCTGGAGTTCTATTTGCTTTTAGTGTTGTGTGCCAATCTTTTATTGTTAGGAGTTCTTTTTATGAATTCTAAATTGAACTTGAATGCTTTTGGATACATCGATTGCTGATCAAACTAAACCCTTTTGTATAAAGCCAAAAAAAGAGTTTTGAGTGATAAAAAGGCAAGTGTGTGTAAGATTAAAAGAGGGGAAAACATGTTTTAAGTGAAACAAGAGTGCAATCATTTAAAAAGAGAAACACAATAGGTAGTGTTGTGAGGTTGCAATATTTTCTACTTTTTAGTGTACAAAATTTCAAGTTCTTTATAATGGAGACACAAGAGAGTACTACTAGCACAAAAGACTAAGACTTCATTCTTAAAGCAATGCAACAATAATTTGAAAGAATGTGACATGTTCTTGGCAATATGAATGAGAAGTTAGAGAAGCAATAGAGGGAAATTAACTCCATGTATAGAAGGGCTACTCAAAATATTCACAAGGCAACGAGGAAGCCCCGGATGAACATGAAACGAAGGATGATTTTGATGACCAAGTTACTATGGTCAATCAAAGGTGCAACTTTAGTGGTGGTAGACTTGATCTATAGAAATATCGAGACAATTAAAATGAGAATCCCAACATTTCTAGGCAAGAACGATCTAGATGCCTATTTAGAGTGGGATCGAATGGTGAAGCTTCTCTTCAAGTGTCACAACTATTTAGAAGAGAAGAAGATAAATCTAGTAGCTATGGAACTCGAAAAATAGGCCATAGTGTGGTGGAATCAATTCACTATAAGTAGATGATGGAACAATGAACGTCCTGTTTCTACTTGGGTCGAAATGAAGGATGCAATGAGGAAGAGGTTTGTTCCTGACCATGATTACTGAGATTTGCATAATCAGCTGCAAAGTCTTGTGTAGGGAAAAATAGTGTTTATGGAGTGTGATCTGTTTGTGAAAGCCTTGAAGAGACAAGTAAGGCAGATGGAGGAGAGGATGAATACGAATCCACCACAACAACCTAATATTGATGAGAAGCAAACGAGCAATGAGAAAGACTCTTCAAATGAAGTAGCAGAAGAGACTGTCAATGATGGTTTTGATTATGAACATGGGAATATCAATGTCGCTGCCCTTGATCTCTTAGAAGATTGCATTGACGAAAAAGCAAGAGATATTATAAAGAATGAACCTTTATTATGTGCTTAAGTTGTAGAAGAGATTTCCTATCAAAAGGAATTTCATTTTTCCACTTTGTCACCTAAAGAAGAAATTGAAGATCAAATCCAATTTGAAAACCACATGAGGAGTTTGTGAAGAAAGAGGTTTAGAGAAAAAGGCAAGAGTGAGAAAAAGAGGAGAAATGAGCATGAGAGAAAATCAGAGTGTAACAAAAAGAAATTAAAAGTAAAAAAGAGTGAGAGCATTTTGGCCCTGGAGGAAAAAGAAGAAAAGAAAGTAAGCTTCTTTGCAATATGGAGGGAACTGAGGAAGGCTTATTTTTCTCATAAGCCAAATATTGTACTTATGTACAAGGAGGCTTTTTTTTTTTTCTTTTTCTAACAACAATGACCCTACTATTCCTAGTGTTGTGATTGATGTTTTTCAAGATTATGAAGTATTGTTCCTGGAAGACTTGCCTCATGGTTTGATGGATATCAAGCACCAAATAGATTTCATTTCTAGGGCTACAATTCCTCATCGACTAGCATACAGAGCTAATTTTAGGAGACTGAGGAGCATCAATGGAAAGTTGACGAGATATTAGAAAAAGACCAAATTCCTGACAATGTTTAGATTCGAGGACGAATCCTTTTAAGGGGAGGGGAAATGATACAAGTGTTGTTCCCCATGTATAAGAGAGCGTTCTATAATTGGGCTTGTTTTGTTTTAGTTTGAGATTTGTTTGAACATTAGTTTAGTTAGCTTAGGTTTTATGGTTTGTTTTTAGTTTTGGGCTTGTTTTGAGCTTGTTATTTTCTCTTTCTTGCTTCTGATGAGTTGAGCTTGTTTCAACTTTAGATTTGTTCATTTAGGTTAGTCTATTTTAAGTTTGTTTTAGGCTAGAGTGTGCTTTGGAATTATGTAATCTAATTAGGTGCTATTTTATCTAAGGAAAGAAATTTGAAGAAGAAGAGTTCAAATTTGAAGAGCTCTTATCCATAAAAGGAATTCAAATTTAAAGAGCTCTTACCAAGAAAAGAGTTCAAATTTGAAGACTAGCAATTTTGAGGAATTCATCATCACCAACATTCTATTTATATACGTTTGGGGACTTAATAGCAATTAAAGTTATAGAACCCTCTTGATGGATCACATTGAATATATTGAATGAAATCTGAGAGTTTCTTTTATTTAAAGAGAGTTTTCTTTAGCTTTCTTTTAATTTTATGCACAAAGTGTCGTTTAGGCTGTGGTTGAGTGTTCAATTGCCATCCACTTTCAATTCTTATTTCTTATGTTTTTAGCACTTTAATTCGATTGGGTTTAAAGAGATTATTCTAGTTTTCTTTAAGTTATTTTGGGTTGTGTTCTTAGGTGTAAGAACAAATAATTTCAATTGTTGGTTGTTTCCATTTTTTGGTTCAAAGTTGATTAAAGGGTTCTAGAATTATTGCCAATCTTAGGGTTCCACATTAGTAATTGAACATGACATGACATTACATGAAAGTTAAAGCATACCCATGGTATGATATGATATATATACACGTGTACATATAAAATATTATGATATACACATGACATGATACATCTAATGGGATAAGATATATACATGACATGGCCTAGTACACAGGATACTATAAGGCACATCTGATATGCTATGATAGACATCAAGTAAGACATGATAAAATACATTTAAACTAATCTAGTACGTATATTGTATATGTGTAATATGATATGCACACATAGAAAATGACACAATAGGCACATGATAAGAAGTAATATATATTTGACATGACCTTGTATATATGACATCTGATACATCTAATATATGTTGTGAAAATATGACTAATATGACATAAATGACATAACATGATTTCCATTTGATAAATGTACTATAGACATGATATGACACAATGAACATGTTAGGAAATGATATCCACCAGATATTATCAATCCAAAATAAAAAGGAATGTTAGATAAAAATGATGGACACTTATGATATGTAAGTGACATATAAATATAATATAAGACATGATATTTGGATATGGAAAAATGTTATGATGCATACACACGAATTCACCTAAATGATTGTTATTTAAACGATTTATTATAGAGATGACAAATATGAACTTATTGACGACATATAAGCCTAACTGAATAGTTTTGGAATGTGCATCACATTGTTTTTAAATATATGTTTATTTCTATTTATTCTTATATACCCACTGAGTTTTAGCTCAATGTATTAGTTTTTACCATGCATAGGTTAAAAACATTGAAGAGACAAGAGAGTCATATAGAGATCTACAATAGCTCCAGTTTACCATGAGCTTTGACATTTTGCCCTCTTTATAATTTTAACATGTACGTAAAATATGTAAATGATATATAATGAAAAGTCTAGTAGATGAGTAAGTGATGATAGAGATGTACATACAATTATTTATAATAGGTATAAAGAAATTAGTTCAAGGGCCCTTTAAAAAGGTAAAAATCATATTAATTATGCTAGTAGCTAAGAACAATATGTAGTAAGGAAATAAAAGAAAGATAATGACAAAAGAAAAAAGTGTAGGAAAAGGCACACTAAATACAACCTCACATAGAATAGTACATAGTAATAACACAATCAGTAGTGTACACTGCTTAGGTCTTCACAGGTTTGATACCATTATCAAACTATGTTTAGAACAGAGAGTGCTGCAACTATGATATTTCATATTATTATACTAATTTTGATACTCACTAAAGTACACTAGGTTGATATTATCATTTGTAATCCATTATGTGCCATTATGAGTCACTAGAAGGATGCACTTCATTATGTACAAAAGTATGCCAAGATGATGATTCCATGTGTTTGTGCATGTGATATGCACAATTTGGAACAATTTTAGGTCATTTTAAAGTTAGATGTAAAATTTCACACCAAATGCACTATTTATGTTCAGACTTACTAGCACAATTTTTTGAATATTATCATCTTAGTCATAGCCATTTTTATACAAAACATAACATCAATATCCATCTAGGGCAGCAACCCTTACTATTATCAAACTATGTTTTCAATCATCTAAAATTTTATGCACAACTTAGAAATTCTTCACACACCTAGGTTCACCACTTTAACTATAGTTACTCACACTTAACACTCATCTTTTACACATTTATAAACTTTAAATATTATATCAGTACATCCATCCATGGTCAAAATAATTTACCAAATGAAAATAACAAAGTATTTGCACACACACACCTACACATTGTCAACACCAAAACTTAATATCTTAACTTAAAATTTCACCATTCCAGCAACTCTTTTCATTTATACAACATATTTTAGACATATTTAATTTTATTTATGCATAAAAATCAACTTAAAATCATCCTTCATCTTAATCTAATTTCAACCATAAAATAGAATTTACCAAACCAATATTTTTGTCCATAATTTCATCATATATTCAATTCTAATCAACTTTGTTCACTATATCCATCATCTAAATAGAAGTTCTAGCAAGTTAAATATGAAACCTAAGGTATTATGAAATTTTCAAAATCATTTAGAACAAAACCAAATCAACTTAAATATAAAACATAATCAAACAAACCATATGTTGCAACTTATGCCCAAACGACACCATGTTTTGGTTATTGCACTAAAACCTAACTCAAATTAATATCAAACATGATTTTCTTTGCTTCCTCTTATTGTATACTCTTTCTTGAGATGTTAGAAATATGTTTTAGGTGTTGGGACACTTGAAAATCTAGTAGAAAGTTGTTTATGGTGGAAGGCTATATGCAATTTCGACTAAGATAAGAGATGAAGAAGTTGCTGCCTATTTTTGCTGGTGCACCATTCCTTTACACTCTCTTTAACATCTATTTAGGAAGATGTAAGGCAAGGATGAATTTGGGCAACACCTTGGATGAATAGGATTCATTTTACCTTTTGAACTTTT
>CAOGCB010036853.1:0-12428 GCA_948266635.1 Cnidoscolus chayamansa
GATATATATAATTTTTTATTATATCATAATCAATGTGTACAAGTTAAAATAAATTTCACATCATAAAATTCATATATTATTCTCTAACAAGTAACAATGAAAGTCTTTATGTATTTATTTAAATATAATTTTATAATGTAAATTATAATTAAATTTTAGAATGTGTGATAAACTATTATATAAATAAATAAATATATAATATTTCATATTTTTAATTTTATTAATTTTGCTCATAATTATGAGTTACCATTCATTTGAATTCATTTTCTAGAGTGACGTGATAAGAGTATGGATTATCATTTTACATACCAGGAAGAAATAGAAATATTGAAAGAAAAGATCGAAGCGCTACACGAGTCTATTAAAATAATATGAACCCAGAAGCTAATATTTATTGTCACTCTACGACAGGATGATTTTTTAATCAAATATGTTTATATACGAAAAGGGTACATATGTATAGTTTTTATATGGCATGTGAGTATTTAACACAATAGAATTATATTAAGATAATTGAATACATAAAATTTGATATCTTTATTTTAATGTCTATGACCCAAAGACAAAACATATGGTGTGTGACGTTCTTGATTATATTCTTGCATTATTGTTGTGGTCTCTTTTTGTCTATGTTATATATGGCATAAATATATACCCATTTCACATCGGTTTGATATATTCACAAGTTTTTAATTATTTTTTTTAGATATTATTTATCCATAATCACAATACGAAAATCTTTATTCATACCCATTAGGCTAACTTCATTAGATTTATACATACCCATTCAACATTAGAATTAAAGTTGAAGTTATAGTTATTTGGTGGTAAGTAGAAATGAATTATAAGCTCCGAGTTTAAAATGGGTTTAGCTTAGAAGGATGAGGAATTGATAAGAAAGTGAAAGAAAATGTGAGGAGAAAAGGTTGCCATGATATGAGACTCACCAAACTATTTCTGTATATTTTGAAAGTGAAAATTTTTCTTTCCTCAAAACACAACGCAAGGGAATTAAGAGAAGGTGAAAAGGAAGAGAGAGAAAGAAGCTAGCTTTGTTTGAAGTGTCGTTTTCTTATATATACTCTCGAGGTATAGTAGGTAAACACATAGCATCCCTAAAATCTTTCACTTTCTTTCTCTTCCCAATCCATTCTTCTTCTTCTTCTTCTTCTTGCACCACCACACATCTTCTCTCTCTATCTCTTTCTCCTTCTATTTCACATACATTTTCTTTTCTTTTCTTTTCTGTTTCCCAATCATCTTTGCTAGAAGAGGCAATTTAGTTGTGGATTCTCTATATTGAAAAATTGATCGCAGCTGCTTCAACCCCATTTCTTTGGGAATAAAAATGTCCCATAAAGGAGGAATTTTTCATAGCCAATCTTTGAATCAGATTCCAGACCTCTCACTGCACATAAGCCTTCCAAATAGAGCTCCTCCTTCAATATGGACTGACACAAATGATGCTGATGATTCAACTTTTGATGTTTGGCGCAAAGATGATGATGCTCTGAACTCATTCAAAGACACTTCAATGAAACTTGGGTCTGAACCAGATGAAACCATCGACCTTTCTCTGGCAGCAAATCCTGCAGCAACTATAGCTTTAGAAGTAGAAAGCCCTTGGAGAAGAATAAGCTACGCTGGAGGTGGTGGCGGCAGTCAGGCCGATCAAGCAAGGCAAAGAAATATTCTTCTTCAACGTTCTAACGCTGGCTCTATGAGTCAACCAAATCATGGGATCTCAGGCTTCAAACCCATCAAAGGGATTCCAGTTTACAATAGCTGGAACATCAATTCTGGAGAGACGGATCCCAGATTTTGCTTTAACCAAATACCTTGTTCATCATCTTGCACTCCTTACCCATGTTCTTCTCCAGGTGATACCTGCAGTTCTTTTCCGGCTTATAGAATGGGGGCATCATCAGTTCGACCACAGTATCAGTACGGGGGTGGAGTGGTAGGAGCTGCAGAGGTTTATGGAAATGGGATGATTAGATCAAGATTCATACCAAAGCTACAAAACAAGAGGAACATGAGAGCACCAAGAATGCGTTGGACAAGCTCTCTCCATGCTCGTTTTGTTCATGCTGTGGAGCTCCTCGGTGGTCATGAAAGTACTAAGATTAAATTTCTTTTGAATCACTAGTACATATATATGTGTTAATTAGTTTGTTTTTGAGAAGCTAGTTTCTGTGGGTTTGAGGGTTTTAAAAATGGATCCTTGTTTTTAACCAAAGATTGTAACGTCTACTTGATAGGAGCTACACCCAAGTCAGTTTTAGAGCTGATGGATGTCAAAGATCTAACACTAGCGCATGTCAAAAGCCATTTACAGGTCTGGCCTGAAGCTCTGACTTACAAAATTTTTCAGTCTTTTGAATTAAACACAGCACACCCTCCTTTGTTTCCTTATCTCTCTCTCTCTCTCTCTCTCTCTCCCCTGTGAAGATTTTGGGGATGAAAACAGGCACGAGAGCCGATGAGTGCAGTGAATGAATGAACAGTTGAGTGTGCTGTTTGTGATACAGGACAAGTTCTACTTTTTGAGGGAGAGGGAGAGTGGGAGATAGAGCAAGAAAAAGAGAAAAAGTAGCCATCATTTCTCAATAATAGAAGCAATTACTGACCTTACCAAACATCAACCTCGTGGTTAATAAACAAACCAAGAAAAATCCGGAAAAAGAAGCATCTGATTTGATTTCTTGACTGTTTCTTTCTTTCTCTTTTCTCTATTTTTTTTTATAAAAAGAATATAAATACTATGTATATTATTTTAATTAGCTATAGGTCTCCTTGTTTTCTATTCATTTTCTTTGTCTCTTTTGCCTTGCAGATGTATAGAACTGTTAAGAGCACTGACAAACCTGCAGCTTCCTCAGGTCATTTGTCTCTTCTTTTTTTCTTTTAACCTAAATAATTCCCCCTGATTTCAGCTACCCATTTGAAAATTTGAAGATTCTCTCGTCCTCTTTTACCCTACAATTTAATAGTAGTTCAATGCATCTATTTGTGTAAATGATCATAACCCCATTAATTTAATTATTCAACTAATTAATATATGCTCCCTTTGATCATCAGATGGATCCGGTGACGAAGATTTCTTGTCTGCAACAACTTCAATTAATCAAAACGCTAACCACAAAGCAGCTTCATGTGTTTCTCTACAACATGTTAATGGCTACACTACTTCTTCAACTCCATGGAGCAACTCTTCCAGGTAAACCCTCTTTCTCTCTCTCTCTCTCTCTCTCTCTAATACTGTGCACTGATGGATTCTGTTTGTAGTTTTTATAGTTTTTGAATTCTTGGAATGGAATTAACCCATTAGTCCAAAGTCCAAACCAAACCACAACTGGTGTTGTATAGATTAGTTTAATTTGTAGTAATGGGTGTGCATTGCATTGTCTTGTGTAATGATTTGAGGATTGTTTTTATTACAAGGGGGAATCAGTTTCTTTGTCCATGCATGGCTGACTTTAACTAGCCTAGGAAATCTAAATATCCACGTGGACCTCAGTCCTTTCCCATTTCTTTTCTTAAAAACAGCTTTCTTTGCCACAGCTTTTGCTTTTTCTTCTTTCTTTCTTTCTTTCTTTCTTTTTCTTGCTTTTTCTTCTGCTTTCTTTCAGATAATCTTCATGCCCTCATGCACCATTTAGCTTTGCATAAGAAATCTACCAACTCATCATGTTTCTCTCTCTCTCTCTATATATATATATAAAATTATACAATGGTGACATCAAATTGTCTGGTTCTAGGGTTTTAAACCTTGTTTGGCATTAAAAAAAAGAAATGAACAAAACAATTAAACTAGTAATCTAATACCTCTATACATCTTCATGCCTTCTTCCTTGTTTGTTTCTTTCTCAATCATTAGATCTTTAACTCTACATTCCTTCCCCACTCTATTCATCTGCAAACATTAGGTAAATTTAGGTTTCATAGTGTTTATTTCATACCAATTGAATTATTTTAATTTATTAAAATGACTAATTAATTTAATATTGCAATCCAATCATTTATATACATCTTTGTATTTTTTTTAATGATATTTTTTTAGAACTATTCAATAATAATGTATGTGCACATTCCAATTCATTGTTCATATTATCAAAATATATATAATCTTGGAAATAGATAGAAATCATATAAGGATGACAAAATTAGAGTTTATTTTTTTGTAAAAAAAAAGCAACATTTTTTGTTAAAGTGATTTTATCGATAAATTATCGGTAATTTGATTTAATTACCGCTATTTTATATTAATAAAAATATAATTTAATTTAGTAATTATTTTTTTTTATATATAATTTCGTTGAATTTTATATATCAAATAAATCTCTAATATAAATAATGAAATTAATTTAACAAGGGTTTGCATTAATAACTTAATATAATTCAGAAAAATGAGAGATTCATAGATTAACATTGTTTTCTTTTCTTCCTCTAAAAGATATGTATAGTAGCACACAATAAAAAAAAAGGGTAAAGTGATCAAAGCAACTTCTTTTGTGCAAAAAAAATCCTTAAAAAAGACTTTTGAAAAGCAAAAGCCTTAATCATTTTAAACTAACTTAAAATATCAAATCTTGATTCTTGAAAATTAAAATTTCTTGACCAAAAATTTACTAAATATATCAATTTACAAAAATTTTTGTTTTTTTTAAATATATTTCATTTTTTTAAATAGGATTAAATTCAAAATATTTATAATTTCTAAAATAATTTTCTACATGGTAATATAAATTAAAGATCTTGATATTAGATTATAAGATTGATTAATTATAGTGAGATGTCATATTTTTCTTGATTTTTGTATTACTAATAATGATTTATTTTGTATGATGAAATTATTATTTTCAACCCCATTTTATTGTCAAAATTTTATATGTTTCACCAAATTAAACTAAATATAATGAAAAAAATTGATGAATTTGTAATAATAAATAAAAAATTTCAACAAATAATGAATTGTATATCAAATGTTTATATAAAGGGGTAGTAACATAAATTTTCTTGGAAAATAAATCCTCCTCGCTTCTTCTATCACAAACCTTGAATTTTCATATCATCATAATGCAGAAGTAGCTAGTGAGTTTATTGCAGCTTTGTACAAAAAAAAAAAAAAGTGGGATGATGAACTGATAATTATCTGGGATTTTTTTTAGCAGTAGAGAAAGATGGCTGCATGGAAGTTCAAGAGATATGGAAGGGCTTAGACCATCAGAAAACCTATTATCTCAGCTTGCATCCAGAAGCCAATTTGATGTGAGTTAAAACCCATCACCAACTTTACATATATTTCAATATTACTCTCTCTATCTCTATATATATATATGATCTAAATGCATGCTATTAGTTAGTAATACAAAATGAGAATGATAAAATGCTTTACATTTTATGTGCAGGAAAGTGATTTAGGTCAATCAAGAACCTTTAGATCAGCTTGTAATCAATTTCTTGAGACTCCAAGTTTGGAGTTTTCCTTAGGAAGACCAGATTGGCAAAGCAAACAACATGATTAAGCTTTATGATATATCTTGTTTCTCTTTTTCCTTTTCTTTTGTTTAGCAAGAAAATATAGATGAAAGATGCATGTATTTTTAAGGGTGTAGAAATCTGTAACATGTTGTAATTTTTTTTTTTTTGGCTTTTTTGACAAAGAAAATTAAAGAGAGATTATGTTGCATGAGTTCCTATCACTTCAAGAAAGTGTGTGTGTGTGTGTGTGTGTGTGTGTGTGTGTGTGTGTGTATATATATTGGAGGGATTATGAAGGTGATGTTTGTCACTTAGATAATGTAATGATGAAGCAAAAAAGTGAAATAAAAGAAAGAATCTCTTTGAATGGTGGCATTATATATATAGGCTAAACTCTATCTTTTCTCCTTTTTCTTTTCATAACTGTTTCTTTCTTTGCTTGTTCAGTTGCAACACTTGGGAATCTCCTTTTCTTTATAATTATTTATGAAACTATTTCAAAAATAATTAATTAATAATTTTAAAATTATAACTATATTTCATACGGATTTAGTTAGTAATAGACTTGAATGGAGGCGTAAAATCCGAGTAATTGAAGGAGTGTGATTGAGATATTACCTGAGAGCTTATTTGTCAGAGGATTCATACAGCCGACCCCAACTTGTTTGGGAATAAGGCTTTGTTGTTGTTGTTGTTGTATAACTATATTTCATACCATCATTTTTTCTATATTAATACTTCATAATGTTTATCTCATATTTTTCTATTTAATAAAACTCTCAAGTTTTAAATTAATTTTAAAATTGAAAATGTATAAATTTAAATTAATTGAACCCATTAATTAATTTATTTATTTATGAATTATAGTTCGAAATAGAATTATGTAGAGATTTTGAAAATGTAAATTTAAATATTGGGAAATGGAAAATAAAATTGATGCCAAATTCTATATAAATCTTTTTAAGTGAGGTGGTTGAGTATAAGGGTGTGAAAGGAGGACTTTAAAGAGTGATGTGGGTGTGAATAATGAGTTGATGGAGATTGTTGGTATGCAATTGAGATAAAAGAAAAAAAAAAGCATTTGAGCTAGCTAATGGGTGTAAAGACATGCAAAAGAATATGTTTGGGTTTTGAAACTTTCGCATTTGAAATCACAATCTCTTTCTTGAAGAATAAAGTTTGTAAATTTGATGTAATTGGCCAATGCTACATATCACTTCATTTTTGCTTTTTCTTTTTTTCTTGATTCCATATTTGCTTAATTATTATGTTATTGATTGTTGATGTGACTTAAATGAAGTGTTGTTGCTTTGTGGGGTGCATTGTGTCCCTTCTCATTCTTCAAATTCAAAAAGGACTAATCACTTTTTTACCTTCTTTGGAACCCTAAAGTCATCTCTCAAATGACTCTTTCCATACCCCCTAATCTTTCTCAATTTGTTTCTTCCACCATGCATTTCATATTAAAATAGTTATTTAATCATTCAGTATTGATCTTGTAACTTAGAAGCATAATAAATCTAAGACTGTAATCAAAAGGAACCAAATCCCAGAAATCAAGGATGGCTAAGAGGATCTTGCCTCAGATATGATACAAGAATTGAACATATGCTAAGATAAATCACAATCACTCTTGCAGTGCAACAAGTCAGATTGAAACCAATACACTCTTCTGCATTTACATCACAAGCACACAAATACATGAGAACCACAAATTGTTGTCTGCTTTACAAGCATAATATCTGCAGCAATGTTGAGAACACTACTAAGTAATTGTATACAAACATGCAACTATTACACTTCAGTTACTGATTCGGACCCAGAAGAGAAAGAAGGAAGGCTCGATAGTGGCCTGATGTTTCTGAATGAACTGCATCATTCAATGTCTTCTTGTACTTCTTCAGGTATTCAGCTTTTATGTATTGCATATCAATCTCAGTTCTTGTGACAATTACCCTTATCAGTGTGGTGTCGTCAGTTCCTAGACCTTTCATTGCCTTGTGCAGCACCTGCAAAGTTTTTTGAATGATATTGCTACTACAGCATACATACAAGCAGCAATCATATTGAAAAATATTATGATGGGACAATGAAACAATAACTAATTCAAAGTTCAGCTTCTTTATATCAAGAGTTGCAGTCGCACTAAACTAAAAAGTACGGAATATCCGATCAAGTTTTAAGATTCTTCTTCTGTGCATTTGAAATTTTTGATCGAGTTATCTATTCCCAAGCAACAGTTGCTCAAAATGAAGAGGAGCATATACTATATGAATGAAATTCATCGTCTTGCACATTATTAGCGTCTATCACATCAAACCAAATCCTCAACAACTTGTTACAACTTAATAGTTGCTTAATATGCCTTCCAAACAAAAAGACTACACATTGTCAAAGCATGTCAGCATAAATGTATGCATCCACACATGCAGATAGACCAAATAAGAACTGATAAATTTAGGAAATAAATACCTTTGCGAAGTACCTAGCAGGATTCTCTGAGCATTGCAAAATTGTCAATAGAGCATGTCTGAAATGTCCTGATGTTTCACTCTTCACAGCCTAATAGAAGTTCGATTTAAATTTTGCATCACAAAAAAAAAAAAAAAAAAAAAATAATAATAATAACAAGAATGAGAAGAGACAGAGGATGGGAAGAAAGCAAACCTTTTTCAGAGACTTTCCATAGAAGTCATGATAAGCAGAAGCTACAGCAGCCAAATGTGAAGCACTTCGTTCGCTAAATATGCGGATGAAAGTCTTCTCATCAGTTCCCAATTTCTTCTCTCCTGCTTTATAAAGAGCCTTTGCATCACTCTGAGCCATCTGATTATCGACTTCCCTGCCTTCATAGCGAGGTACACTTGCATATGCATGCAAGAGCTGAATCAAGTAAATTTTACAAAAAAAATATATCAGCAAAACTCAAATGTCTTTCCATGAATATAAAGGGAAGAGAAAATGCCAGAATATTAGAGGGGTAAAGAAAGAGTAAATAGAAAAGTAAAACTAGATTTCAAAGAATACAATCTCCTCAATGGACAAAAATAGCAAATCTAAATGTAGAATGCCTGTCCAATTATTCTTCCCATGGTGTCATAAACCGACACTTTCATATCTTTCCTTCTGCAATAAATGAAGGTTACTGAAATTCCAAATTAATTATTTTATCTCAGATAACTATTGGAACAAACATTTATTATTGACGATACATTGTATAAAAAAACAGTAAGGAGGAAACAAAAACATTGGCAAACAAAATGAAGCTAGTACTAGCAGCTAAAAATATATGCTAATAGCAAAAGCTTTGAAGGAAAAACTGAACAATAAAAAGATAGAGGGAGAACTTACTGTTTTATGATCCCCACTGACATATGGATCAATGTCATGCTCAAGATAAACCCCAAATTTGGCATGGTAATGTTGTTTAAATAACTGAATCTGGGATGGGGTGCGGGAACAAATTACTTCAGTAGCAGCTTCAAGATTTAATGTGGCTGAACTCAACGCCTGCTTCACAATTATTGCATCACGCCCAGGTGGATCATGCATCCAGAGTAGAACTGCTGTCTGAAATATAACAAAATAAATATGTAATGAAAAATAAGCAGAGACATAAATAAACCACTATTTTGATAATGTTAACAACATGCTGATCTTGATTCTCCATCACTTGAAATAGAAAATACAAGGTCATATTATACTAACATGAAATATTTAAAGCGTGCAAACTTGATAACACCAAAATTCTTGAAAACCATTCTTAAGGAGGTAGAATATTGGTACCTCCAACTTGCCACTAAGTTCTGAAGACAAGCGCTTAAGAAGGTCCCCAGAGTACATAGTTCTGTACTCCTGCTGAATGAGCATACGTTGCGTTGCATCTCGATGAGCCAATATATTAATCACGGCAGAAGTGTCGCATCCAAATCCTGGGTGAAAGATGTTTAAAGAAAAGAATAATTAACTCCATCAAAATATATGAGAAAAAAATAGATGGCGCACTGGCAAATGTTCACATGACAAGAAGGTTCAACATAGTGGCAAAGCGACCTTGCAATAAAATAAGTTCCAGGTAAAGACTTGTAACACATCAAACTCAAAAAGAGAGCTGCTTCTTTTCTTCACGAAACACATTGAGCATTGATATGGAATCCTTGAACAAGCATTACAACAATACCATTTATTACAACTACTAGAAAGGAAATGTGATTAATATGCAAATTTGCCCCTATACTTTATATGAGAGGTCTATTCCCCTATTATGCTGCTAACCTTTTAGTTCAGTAAACAAGTAAATCCTTAAGTGGTCAAATAGTTGGTGCTATATATACGGATACTAACATGACAAATAAAGTATGATAGGCATAGCATAACCTTTTAGTTCAGTAAACAAGTAAATCCTTAAGTGGTCAAATAGTTGGTGCTATATATACGCATACTAACATGACAAATAAAGTATGATAGGCATAGCATGAACTTTACATCTCTGTTTCTCTCTCCCCAATTTAGCATGAATTAAGGGAGCAATAAATGAAACCAGAAGAATATCATTGCATAAGAAATCCATAAGCAGGATCGTCAACCTAAATCAACAAATAAGAAAAATTAGGAGTTCGTTGCTTATAATAACCGAGGTTGGGTAGCATAAAAGCTCCAAATGAGGTGCAATGGGGCAAAAGATTTTTCTTGTAAATTCAAGAGGAAAGTTATGCATTAAGCAAAAGGAAATATCCAATTTGGAATCTAACATTGAAGCCATAAATCTAAAACAAGAAAGTGATGTATTTTATTTTATTTTTTTGGTATCGGAGCCTATGATCTACTCTCCCAGAATTATAAGCGGGTAAATCCGGGTTTAATCTCAGTCAACAAGAGCGAGTATTGGCTCCCGGCATTGGGTCCAACAGGACTTACAAACCTTGATACTCCTCCCAAAGGAATTACAAACCAAGATGCTCCTCCCAAAGGAATTACAAACCAAGATGCTCCTCCCACCACTTGAACCCTCGACCTCTTACCATCCGTTCCAAGCCTTTGCCGCTGAGCCACCCTGTGGGGGGTCAAGAAAGTGATGTATTGGCCAAAGGAAAAGTGTCCTTGGTAGTTAGGGATTTCCTTTGTACAGAATTAAGTTACTTAATATGAAATATTCTTACTTATGGATGAGAGTTCACTAGTGACCTATAGTTTAAAATTGTTGAGAATATGAATATCACATAGATTAGATAGGAGAAATATATACGGCTTATAAGGTCTTGGGCAATCCTACCCCTTTTGAGCTAACTTTTGGAGGTGAGTTAGATCTGGCTTATTTTCTTAATATTGTATAAGAGCCTCCAATTCAATGTTGTGGCTTCCGTTCATGTTTGTATTAGGCATAATAGGCCTCGGGTTTCTCCTGTTTGTGTTTAAGCTAGGCGTATGAGGCCTATATTTGTGTTTCACAGGGAGTGTTGAGAATATGAATCCTATATCGGTTAAATAGGAGAAATATATAAGTCTAAGTTGGGCAAAACTCTCTTCTTGAGATAGCTTTTGGGGGTGAGTTAGAATTACCCTACTTTTTTAACAAAAATCTTATAGATACTAGGCTTGCTTACTTAATCTAATTATTTCATTTGGGTTTTTATTGATAAAATTGTCAGAATTTGAGAGAAATTTTATGAAAACATTGTTTGGCGTGTACGCTCATAACTCTTTCTACATCTACCTAAGGCACTGTTCACAGCAAGAAACATATACTTTCCATAGTCTAGTCAAATTGCCCAAAAACTCATCCTTCCACCAACATATCCTCTCCAAACCATCCTGCATCACAGTTTCAAGTGGCTGCTGAAACATTTTCTGAAACCTGGTTCCAATGGAATTCTAATTCAATATACATGCATGGAAACCTAATCTTCTAGTTCTTCACACTAAATCCTAAATTTTCTGAAGAAATAAACCACGTTTCTTAAAAATCCTAATAATATGCAGTGTCACACATCTGAAACAAGCAATTAAAGAGATGGGGGGTTTTCCCTGTTTGAATACAACAAAATCAAAAGTAGTAAAAATTAAAAACAACATCTTGTGTTAAATGACACACGAAAGAAAAAGGGAAACTTTGATTACAAGATCATGATGAGATAGAAGAATGAAAACTGAAAAGGGTTACCCTTGAAAGCTCGGTAGAGTTGAATGGCATCATCTTTAGGGGAAGTAAGGGCTGGAGGAACGTTTAAAGTAGACATTTTTGGGTTCTGCAACTGCAAATGCAAAGATAAAAAAAATCTGTCTGTGGATGAGTTTGGAAGATTTTTGAGTGTTAATTTGAATCTGTATACCCTACCTAATCTTTTGTCTTTTGATTAGCACCGTTGACCAAACTTTTATTATTATTTTTTTAATTTTAAATATTAAAAGGTATACGTGGTCTAATTAAAATTAAATAATTCTAATTTTAATAAATTTATCATTTTTTTAATTTATATTTTTTTATAAAAAATTTCTTTTTACGGTTGAGCTAAGACTTGTTGCTATAAAATTTTTTTTTTTAAAAGAATACAGATTCTAACTTACTTTTAATATTTTTATAAATTAAAAATTAAAAAAATTAATTCGGTCTTATTTAATTTTGAAAAAAGAAAATATAAATATATTAGATAAAAAGGTAATTGTTCATTTGCTCCTTTTTAAAATTAACAAAGAAATATAACCTTTTTATGTTCACTATAAATAAAAAGGGATTGGATTATCATTCCTATTTCTATTTTATCGTCCACATTGGATTGAATTGCCCGATGAAGCTCTAGACAATCTGTTTCCATTCCATTTCAACTTCTTCCAACCCAAGCCACAAGAGACTGATTGCCTCTGTCAACTGGAGAGATCAGCTATGACTGCGCCTGTACCTTGCGCTGGTGCTTTTCCAGCTGATGGCTTGACTTGTTTCCTTCTAT
>CAOGCB010037007.1:0-10823 GCA_948266635.1 Cnidoscolus chayamansa
TTTTTTTTTGTAGAGATCAACATGCAGTGTTATCTAAAACTGATAATTTTATTCTAATTTAACAACTGTAATCATATCATATATATCCTATTTAAGAAATTTTTTATTTAAATAAATTAATTTAAGAATACTTCAGAACCACTGAAACAGAGTGAAATGTGCAATAACAAAAAGGAATGTGTATAATATAAGAAATATGAGAATAATGAATGATAAAGATGCTTTCTCGCTACTTTAAAATTATAATTAATTTGACGTCAAACCTAAACTATCACACTAACCCAATAGGACGATGTGGATTGCAATTTCTGGTATGATGATGCAAATAAGTGGAGGTACCTAAATTCTTGAGCTGCAGATGTCATCACCATGTTCATTGCTTATGCTGTATAGTATTTCAATTTCCAACTCCAAACCCACAAACTTCCTACCGTTTTGGCCCAACAAAGTTCCCATCTCATCTGGGCTTCCTTTTACTAACTTGGGTTTTCTTTTCCCACTCTCATTCACCAAATATATAAAATAGTATTTTTGAAGGTTTAATAATAAAAAACACAGAAATAAAGATAAAATTTCCTTATAAACAAAGAGAATACCAAAAGTAAAGAAAAGAAATATTGATGTAAAAGTAATTTATCATTCATGAGAATCCTTTACATTTATAGCGATGAACTGAAATAAAAACAGAAATTGATGCAAACACAACGTCACAATAGCAACAACTGAAGTAATGCTTGATAGTATGAAAAAAGAAACTGCAGATTCTTAAAAACTCGATTTAATATGTTTAAATAAAAAATAAAACACTTAGGAAAAATAAATAAATAAAAGACACATGACAAGCACGTGAGTTTGAAGTAACAGAAGCAAAAAAAACTAATACTTCTCCTTGTTTTAGTTACTGCAAACTCCAATTTTCTGCCTTAGAAGCTCAAACTTATTAACTGGGAGTGGTTTTGTAAACAGGTCTGCTATTTGATCTTCAATTTTGCAGGAAACTAGAGTTGTTCCTCCATTTTCTTGTATTTCTCTCAAGAAGAACAATTTGATGTTTAAATGCTTTGTTTTTCCATGAAAAACTGGATTGTTAGATATTGCAATTGCTACTTGATTATCAACAAAAATCTCAACACCACTTTTCTGCTCCATATTCAGATCACACAGAAGCTTCTTTATCCACAAAACTTGATTAACTGTTGCTGTTGCTGCAATAAACTCAGCTTCTGCAATAGATTGTGCAACAATCTCTTGCTTCTTTGAGCACCAAAAGAAGAAACCTGAACCAAAACTAAAACAATAGCCTGAAGTACTTTTCGTGTCATCAACAGAGCCAGCCCAATCACTATACGAGAATCCACATAGTTTGAAATCATTACTTTTTCCAAACTTAACACTATAACTGATTGTACCTTTAATATACCTTAACACTATCTTTGCTGCAATTAAATATAACTCACTAGCACAACATAATGCATAAAGCGAGATAAGAGACTTACAGCAAATAAAATGTCAGGTCTGGTGGCAGTAAGGTACATAAGGCATCCAACCAAGCTTCTGTAGTAGCATTCATTAACTTTCTCGGTCCCATCTCCTTTGCTCAACTTCTCTTTTTGATTCATGGGTGTAGCAACAGCTTTGCATTCCTTCATTTGGAATTTCTTTAGCATATTTCTTCTGACAAATGAATACTTTATTCTGGCTTTGTGTAATTTCCATTCCAAGAAAATAGTTCATGAGACCAAGATCCGTCATTTCGAAAATCTGCTCCATTTCTTGTTTGAATTTTTCAACCAGCAAGGCATTATTTCCTGTCACCAAGATATCATCATCATAAAGAGAAATAATAAGAACATTATTGTCCTTATGTTTAACATAAAGAGTTGCCTCTGATAAGCTTTTTTTGAAGCTAAGCTTTGCAGATAATCATCTATCTTGTTGTACCAGCCCTTGGGTGTCTGTTTCAAACCATAAAGAGCCTTTTTGAGCAAGTAGACTTTATCTTCTTCACCTTGCACAACAAAACCAACAGGCTGCTCCACATATATTTCTTCCTGAAGAACACCATTCAAAAATGCAGATTTAACATCTAATTTAAATACTTTCCAACCTTTTTGAGCAGCAATGGCTAGAAGCATTCTGATTGTGTCTAATCGAGCCATAGGAGCAAAGGTATCTGAGTAATCAACACCAAAAATCTAGGCATAACCCTTAACAACAAGTCTGGCCTTGTGTTTGTTGATGGAGCTATCTGCATTTAATTTTATTCTGAACACCCACTTCATTCCTATGATTTTTCTGTCAGTAGGTTTGTTGACTAACTCCCATGTTTTATTCTTTTGAATCATCGACATCTCCTCCTCCATTGCTTTTTTCCATTTTGGATCTCTAAGAGCTTCTTCATGTCCATCCGGCTCATAGACTCCCATATTACACCTTTGATAAATTTCAGACAATGACCTGGTTCCTCTAATTGGTGAATCATCGATGTTTTCCTCCAGCCATTTGTCTTTCAACTGCTCTTCGGGAAGACTAAGCTCTTGTAGAAGTCTTGGTGAGTCATTTGAATCCCATTGCTCCTTTTCATTAAAGTGAACATCTCTGGTAATAGTCATCTTTCCAGTTTGTGGATGATAGACTTTGTAAGCTTTGGAAATTAAGCTGACAAAAATACCAGGAATGGCTTTCTTGTCTAGTTTGTCACGCTTATTCTGTAGAACATGAACAAAACAAACACTTCCGAACACTTTAAGAAATTTCAATGAAGGCTTAAAATCGTACCAGGCCTCAAATGGTGTTTGATCCTTCAATGCCTTGCTTGGAAATCGATTTTGAAGAAATACAGCTGTGTTGGCAGCCTCTGCCTAAAAACCTTTAGGCAAATTCTTCTCATGCAATAAACATCTCACCATCTTCATCACATATTTGTTCCTCCTCTCACTGACTCCGTTTTGTTGCGGCGTGTAAGGAGCTGTGAGATGATGTTCAATGCCAGCTTCTTCACACAAGGAGTTGAATTGAGAAGAGGTGTATTTAGTCCCATTATCAGACCTTACAACTTGAATTTTGCAGCCACTTTGGTTCTCCACCATATTTTTGAACTTCCAGAAAACTTCAACCACTTCTGACTTGTATTTCAAGAAGAAAATCCAACACATTCTTGTAAAATCATCAATAAACAAAATAAAGTAGAGGCTACCTTGGAGAGATGGAGTTCTTTATGGTCCAGCAACATCTATATGAATTAACTGTAACTTTTGTGAAGTTCTCTAGGTTGACTTTAGAAAGGGCAATATGGTTTGTTTACCAAATTGACAAGCATTGTAGTTTGGCAATTGTTCAGCAAGCATCGTCAAGTCTCTTATCATATCTTTCTTTTTCATCTCCAACATGCATTGCATATGACAATGGCCAAGTCTCTTATGCCAAATCTCAGTGATACTGGTTTCTGCAGAAAAGACAGCATGCTCCTCTGCTGTTGGATCAAACAAGAAACTTTTACCCCTCATTTTAACTTGCAGAACTTGCTCCCCTTTTGCATCATAAATGTCACAATGTCGATCTTCAAATGTTAGTTTGAATCTTTTTTCAACTAGTTGGCCACACTCAACAAATTTTGGTCAATGTCAGGCACAAAAAGAACATCAGAAATTGTTTTATACCTGACATTATTATAATTGCAATGGTTCCCTTCCCTTTTGCTGGAATATAGACACCATTTCCAATTCTTACTTTAGTGATCTCAGTAGGATTCAATTCCTTAAATAGAGTTATGTCATAACTCATGTGGTTTATACAACCACTGTCGATCAACCAACTTTTAGATGTGCACCTGGTAGAAAAACATGTTGCCACAAAAATTTGATCTTTTTCATCTTGATCAACAACTTGGGCATTAGCTTTTTGATTCTTGCTTTTGCAAATTATAGATTCATGTCCAAGCTGATTGTACTTCTTACATTTGGCATCTGGCCTTCTCCAGCATTTGAATAGTGCACAACCTGTTTTGCCATAATGTTTGCAAGGAGGATATTCTTTTGAGCCTCCACCTTTGCCACGATTGCGATCAGCTGTGTTTTGCTCATCATTTGAACCAGCTTGCTTCCTTTGAAAGTCCTTTTCTTCATGATGTCTGACTGGGAGAGCTCTCTCAACAAAACCATTCTGTCTCATAGATCTCCTATGCTTCTGAGCCTGAAAAGAGTTCAATAACTCTACCAAGGTGATTGTGGACAAATCCCTTGTATTCTCCAAAGTGGTAATGGATGCTTCATATTTTTCAAGAGCAGTAACTAACATTTTTTGAACAATTATCAAATCGTCAAAAGTAATACCGAGTAACCTTACTTTATTGACAATATCGAGCAGTCTTTCAAAGTATTCTTTAGATGTCTATGACTCCTTCATTCTTTGCAGCTCAAACTCTTTTATGTAATTGAGAGCTTTCATACCACGAATCCTATCATCACCAGCGTACTCCTCCTTCAAATAATCCCAAACTTGCTTAGCTGTTTTGAGAGACGTAATTCTGGTGAAAATAGTGTTTGAAACAACGGAAAACAAACAATTTTTCGCCTTTGATTTTCTGGTTTTCCTCTCCTTGTGATTTTTTATCTGGGCCATGGTGGGATTTGCAGGCAACGGAACAACTTCATAATCCTCTTCCACAGCTTCCCAAAGATCAAGAGCATCCAAGTGGGCTTCCATTTTGATTGCCCAAATTTCATAGTTTTCTCCGTCAAAGATGATTGGAGTATCTGGAGAAAAATTCTCCTCAGATTCCATCTCACAAGTCCCTTAAGAATAGGGCTCTGATACCAATTGAATATTTAATAATGGAAAACACATAAATAAATACAAAATTTCTTTATAAACAAAGAGAATATTGAAAGTGAAAGAAAATAAATAGTGATGTAAAGGTAACTTATCATTCATAAGAATCATTTACATTTATAGCGATGAATTGAAATAAAAACAGAAATTGATGCAAACACGATGCTATAATAGCAACAAATGAAGTAAGAAAAAATTACAGATTCCTAAAGACTCAATCTAATATGTTTAAACCAAAAATAAAGTATTTAAGAAAAGTAAATAAATAAAAAATACATGACAAGCACGTAAGTTAGAAATAACAGAAGCAAAAAATTAATAATTTTCGCATATTTATTATTATAAGTAGATTAACTTAGGAGAGAAAAAGAAATTCAAATTGAATTGCAAGAGTTATCCGTGAAAACTTGGGAAGTTTTATCTGATTAATAATTTTTCATTAAGTAATGATGAGAATTGGACATCAAATAATGCATTGAATAATAATGACATAGAAAAAGAGCTATTATGAACACCATAATGGTTCTCTGGATGATATGCTTCTACAAAAGCACAAAAGGACAACTTAGGCTGTTTGATTATGGGACAACTGTTATGGGACGAATCAAACTATTACACTGCACAGCACAGCAGATTGTTGTGTTACATTGCAGGATGTCTGCTCTTGGATTCAGAATTCTGTATATAAGACTGTAGATGTGGGTATAACCTACAAGTTAATTTCATGGTAAATTAAAAAGTAAAAAAGAAAAGAAAGGGAGCATTTTGATTGGAGAGAAATGGGTATCACGTGGCTTTACACATGCCATAAGTATTGATGAAAAGGCTTTTAGGTCAGCCTGTTTCTTTTGTAAAGGAAAAAAAGAAAAAGGATTTCTTCACCATGACCTACTCTTCTGGTGCAAGTAAGCAACAGTGTCCACTGGCCACCAAAAAGCTCGTCGGCAAGACCTGCTTTGTCTTTTAGCGAGTCAGCAGCAACTTGATTTTACAGCCATGTGTCGGCTCATTTTCTAATTGGCTGCCTTTGCTTTTATTTTATTTTTGTTAATACACACAACATAATTGCATGCGGGAAACAATAGAGTCTTTTCCTGTTTGTAGATCGTCTGGGAAGCTGTGGATGCAGAGCAGAGCAGAGTCACAGAGTTGAAGTGAGTGAGTGTGATTTTGGCACATCCCTTGTTCAAAGCTATCTCATCTATAAACAATTTCACCTCTTCTATAATTACATTACATGAACCTAAAATCACATTATCAAATGCATCATTCTCTTGCTCTTATCACTTGCAGTGATGACATGTGACTACAAGTTGACACGTATGCCACGTAAAAGCAAGCAATGGATGACTCAGTCTAGTATAGTAAAATCAACCCATTAAACCTTATCATTTATTAATTTATGGGTCTGTATCAAATGCTTTAGCAGTGACCACCAAAGCAAGTTTGGCCTTTTGGGTCTGATAGGAAGTCTTCATCATTTACTTAATTAATTTAATTGAGTGGAGTCGTCCCCATCTCGTCCTTCATACTTGGAAAATAGTACTTCTTTTATCGTAAAAGAAGGGAAAGGGAGGGAAGTGATCACAATGAAGGGCTGGATTTTGATGAGAAATGGGATTGGACGTTGGTGGGGGATCTTGGTTTATGTCCATGTCTTCAAGATTCAGAGTTTCTGGAAATGGAAAGTGTAGTACTATTAGTCAATGACTCCTAGGCAATTTGGTTGGCTTTTTAACCAAGTGTAAGACTTTATTGCAACTACAGTTACTTGCCTTTGTTTTTCTTCACAGTTTCACATGTATTAAACCCACTACATTCATTTTAAAATGACTTTTAATAATCATAAAAGCAAGAATATATATGGAAAATTGAAATGGCAAGACAAGTGATGAAGCAATAAAGTATGGTCTGGTGATAACAGAGAAATGCACTGCTCCATTGGATTCTTCTTATTATTATTATTATTAATAGAATCATTATTTTGCTGAACAGTGGGGTTTGTTTGGTGGGTATGGGAGGGGATACATGATCTATGCAATTCCCCAATACAAAGATTGGAAATTTGTCGGGTCCATTATGAACAATAAATCCCAAAATCTTCAAATTATTTTACCATTTGGCGAGTGTGTGTTGAAAAGAGGAGCAGTGGGAGCTCTTATCAAGTTATGTAATAAGAGGATGATCCGTTGGGCAAAAATATATAAAATTGCAATGCAATAGTGAGATTCCATAGGCATCTACCCTTGTCCTGGAGGCCCTTTCCACATCAGCATCACATGCTTTGGCCCTCAAATATCTTTTGGACACATTGATTTCTGTGGCTTACACGCATTGACACTTTACCTTTTTTTCTTTTTTCTTTTTTTCACCTAAAAGCTTCTTTCTTATGATCAATTTTCTTCATATGCCTAATACAAACTGCTTGTGGTATTCTTCACTTATTGCTATTAAACCGACTGCGCAGGAACCAAAATTATCCTTGCAGGGGCAAGAAAACAACAACAGCAAGAAGATAAAACAGGCAACATATTCATTAATAATGTTGCACTTCCACCGAAGCTAAGATTTTTATATATAAATGAAAGACTGTGGCAGTGGCAAGTTAATAATGTGAAAAGGGTTGCAGAGATAAGATTATGAATTATTATATTATTGCAGGAAAGTAGCAAAGGTGATGAAAATGGAATGCTTTCCATATGAATGTAAAAAGGTTTGTGAGAGTGTGTTGGTTGATGCATATTGCATGGTGGTTTCAGCTAAATAAAGCTGAATGTTTATATATAGATGAATCAGAAAGAGTGATAAATGGGTTATTATTATATAACAAAAAGTAGAGAAACGAATAAAGCTAAAGAAAGTAGGTATGAATTTTATTACACAATAAAACAGATTGTTGTGTGAAACTCACTCATACATCTTTTTTTTTTTTTTAAAAAAAACATCATCTATAATACTTCTCCTTCTACGTGAATTCTAAAGACCTTCTACAATTAGGAATTGAGTTTTAATTTCTTGAAGAAATAAATCTTAAAAATCTTTTCAAATACAGAGAAAAAGAAGAAGAAGAAAACCCACGAGGCGGAAAAGCAGAGAAAAGAGAAGAGACCGACCAAGAAAATAATTAAAAGAAGGTTAGATGGTCCCCATTAAGTCAAAAAAGCTAAGTAAAAAACCAAAAATTCAGTTTTTTTCCAGGCTTCCAATTAACGTTCATTAAATTTTCCAGGAGAGCATGCTATAAATAGTTGAAAGGGCCACACCCCATAGCTCTCAAGTCCTACCTGTCAAAAAGCTTATACACCTAAGTTCTATTCTTAGACCCATTTTCATACACATTTCCAGATTTTCTTGTCCCATCAATGTTTGATTGGTTCTCTAAATTCTTGCATCAATTGATCCGCCTTTTGTTTTGCAAATCCTTCATAACCTTTGAATCTTGCCAGGGCTTGGCTCCTTTTTTAAAAAAAAAAACTTAACAAGTAGGTTTACCAGTTTGTGGGTGCTTAAAACTTTTCTTGATCATGCTTTCTGGTACAAACTTGAGGTTTTACTTTTGGCTGTTCTTGGCTTGACTAGGAAAAACTAACAGAGAAGAAAAGGAAATGGAGCAGAAGCACATCTTGTTGTCTGTGTTGAGTGTAGGAGTAGGAGTTGGGGTTGGGCTGGGATTGGCGACTGGGCAGAGTATGAATAGATGGGCTGCTGGACATGGTTATTCAGATGATGTCTCAGCTGAGCAGATTGAGCAGGAGTTGATCAGACAGGTGCTTGATGGCAAAGAGAGCAAGGTTACTTTTGATGAGTTTCCTTATTACCTCAGGTAATTAAGCAGTTCCAGTTTGGTCAAAGATCATCTATTACATGATTCTGTGTTCATGTGTGTGTTTATTATGTTCATGTGAGAAATACAAAGATCTTGAGCCACACAGTTGTGTTGTTGTGTTGTTATTCTCTGTTGACACACTGCACATGCTCACAATACTCCTGTCCTCAAAGTGGGTTCTAATTAAATGCGGTTTTCTCATATTTGAAGATTCTTCTCCCCTACATACAATATAGTAAAAATCTGCACAATCCCTGCTTCTTGTTTATTGAATTTGATTTCCTTTTCTTCTGTGTAGAATACCCTTCATAAGATCAATCTGTAAAGATGAACTTTACTCTTCAATAGATATCAAGCTGGAAAATCAAGAATTTCTAATAATATATAATATTTATATTTACTTCTTAAAATTCAACAATGATTTGGTACAGCATGGCAACAACTTGTTTAATATGATTAGGAATCTAACCTACCACCTTTCTTTTATTCCCTTTTCCTTTATTTTATGATTTTTTCAAGAAATTTTATTCATTTTTTATCGTTTGAATTGTGTTAAATATCAGGATTTTTTTTGGTTGAATAGTTTGTACCTTTCCTGAAATGTTGGGGTCATGAACAAAGTTGTCTTGGTTTTACACGAAGAACAATAAATTTAACATTCATATGAACTACTTCCATGACATTACTTTGAATAATGCCCACTTCTAGAATTTTCAATTTTTGATGTTCTGATACTGATGATGAGTAAATGCAGTGATATAACTCGAGTTTCATTGACGAGTGCTGCATATATCCATTTAAAGCACTCAGATGTTTCCAAGCACACCCGGAACCTTTCACCTGCTAGTAGGGCTATTTTGCTCTCAGGACCTGCTGGTAAGCGAGGGGAAATATATGCATTATACTTTTTTGTTTGAGTATTATCTTTAAAAGCTGCTTTGTAACTTAATCTGATTGTGAGTTTTATCTTCTGAAGAACTTTACCAGCAGATGCTCGCCAAGGCTTTAGCTCATTACTTTGAATCAAAGTTATTGTTATTGGATGTTACTGATTTTTCCATAAAGGTGAGTGAGTATGCAATCTCTTCAATGTCTCTTAGCTTTGAATTTTACTTATATTTTCAATGTTTTGCTTGCTACAGATTCAGAGCAAATATGGATGCGCTAAAAAAGAACCGGTAAGCATTCTCTAGCTTTTGCTGATATAGCATTTCTTTTTCCATTGTTGCATCTCTTTATTTTTCATTCTGAAATGAATCAGACCATGCAGTCCCATGGATGCTATTCATTCTCAGTGCTCCATTTTTTCTATATAATTCATTTAGAGTTTGCTTTTGACCTAACTTATTATTCAGTCTGATAGGAGCCAATATTCTGATTTAGTTGCTTCTCCTTGTAGTCTTCCAAGAGATCCATATCAGAGGCTGCACTGGAACGAATGTCCAGTTTGCTTGGTTCTTTCTCAATCCTATCTCCAAGAGAAGTAAAAGGTATAGAGCCTGTTTATCTTCACATCCTCAGGGTTGTGATCTACTACAAGTTTTCTTTTAGGCTAAAAACATTTAATTTATAAATTTTCTTATATTTGTTCGTTTTGTTATATCCATTAATTTCTTGTGAAAACGCCTAATTAAGAATTTTCTTGGACTTGTAGGCACATTATGTCAGCAGAGCAGTAATTTGGAGACTAAATCAAGGTACCACCTACACCTTTAAGTACGAACCCCCACAGCAGAGACATAACGCTTGCTGAGTCTGCTTTAGTTGTGGGACTAATATCCCATTTTGGATTAGATGCTGTTCAATAGTTTTTGACCCTTGTCTTTATAATGCAGAAGCATGGAAGGTTTGAATAATCATGGCAAACTTCGCAGGAATGCCTCTGCTGCCTCTGACATGAGTAGCATTGCCTCCCAATCTGCCTACACAAACCCAGGTTGCACATTCAAATTCATTTTATTTTGTGTGATATGAAACCTCAGAAGTGCGTGATTTATAAATACATGTAACATCACTGTGTCTCCATCAGTTTGATAATGCATGAAACCTCATATCATCTCTATCACTACCTAATTATTTGCAGTTACTAAGGGAATCTTTTTGTTTTCAGCTTCTCTCAAGCGAGTGAGCAGCTGGTGTTTTGATGAGAAACTCTTTCTGGAATCGC
>CAOGCB010037093.1:0-10472 GCA_948266635.1 Cnidoscolus chayamansa
GAACATCTAAAAAAATAAATAAAAAATTGAGGGTCACTTTTGATGTCGTTTTGCTGAATGCTGATGCATCAAAAAGCCCAGAGCTTCAACAATTATCTCGTCGATGGGCTGAGGTTCTTCTCTGTTCTCACTTTGTTCACTTCGCTGTGTTTCCCTGAGAGAATCTCAACCCATTTGCTCAATTTCCCGTTAGCCAAACATGGACTTATCCGCCCAGTTCCACCGCCTAGACCTCCACTCTTCTTTCTTCACCGGTTCGCCTCTGTTTGGTAACAGTACATCTCCTCTTCGACTTCCCCGTTTCAAGCATGGGTCCAAACTCAGTAAAAGCAATCCCAGTTCGATTAAAATTGATGCTCCTTTTGTCTCAAGAAGAGGGAGTTGTAAAATCGCTGCTCAGGTGTCCACCGCCACTGTCGAAACATCGGTTGCTGAGCCTGCGACAGATATTGAGTCCTTGTTTTCGAGCAATTCCTCAGATGAATTCAGCAGGAAAGGTGCACACAAGAAATCGAATACAGGGGCCTCGGGAATTTCTTCGGGTATCAAGCTTGAAAACATAAGCAAGAGTTATAAAGGAGTCACCGTGTTGAAAGACGTGACTTGGGAAGTGAAAAAAGGGGAGAAAGTAGGACTGGTAGGTGTGAATGGGGCAGGGAAAACGACCCAGTTGAGAATTATTACCGGACAGGAAGAACCTGATTCTGGGAATGTGATCAAAGCGAAGCCAAACATGAAAATCGCGTTTTTGAGCCAAGAGTTCGAGGTTTCTTTGAGTAGGACTGTTAAAGAGGAGTTCATGAGTGCGTTTGAGGAAGAAATGGAGATTGCTGGGAGGCTGGAGAAGGTGCAAAAGGCGATTGAGGGATCTGTGGAGGACTTGGAGCTGATGGGGAGATTGTTGGATGAGTTTGATTTATTGCAGAGAAGAGCACAGGCTGTGGACTTGGATGAAGTTGACGCTAAGATCAGTAAGTTGATGCCGGAACTTGGGTTTGCCCCCGAGGATTCGGATAGGTTGGTGGCCTCCTTCAGCAGTGGATGGCAGATGAGGATGTCCCTTGGGAAAATTTTGCTGCAGGTATATTTGTAGTCTGATTTATTTTTTGTGATAACTTGGATGATATCATGGAAATGCTATGTTGCGATAATTTTTTACTTTGGTCCAGATTTATGCTATCCCACCTTAATTGTTAAAATGAATGCTTTCATTTTGGATGAATCGTTAGCTTTGTGGATGATGCAGAGTTATAACTGAGAGGCTGAAGAGTATAGCTCTTGGTTGATTACTTGATGATTCATTTGCAGGACCCGGATTTGTTGCTTTTGGATGAACCCACAAATCACCTTGACCTTGACACAATTGAGTGGCTTGAAGGTTATCTCCAGAAGCAAGATGTGCCAATGGTCATCATCTCTCATGACAGAGCTTTTCTTGATCAACTTTGTACAAAGATTGTGGAGACTGAAATGGGTGTAGCTAGGACATTTGAGGGAAATTATTCTCAGTTCCTTGTGTCCAAGGCAGCATGGATTGAAGCTCAATATGCTGCCTGGGAGAAGCAGCAGAAAGAAATTGAGCACACCAAGGACTTAATAAGCAGGTTGGGTGCAGGAGCAAATTCTGGCCGTGCTTCTTCTGCTGAGAAGGTAACAAATGACTATATAGGATTATTTGGTTTCATTTTGTCAAAGAACCGGAAATATTTTTTTCTTGGAAATTATTCAAACATATAATTGATATCTAGTGAGCTTCATACAGAAGGATCAGTTTATTCATTGGTGTTTCAGAATGTTACTACTTTGTTACACTGCATCTGATGGAAGTTACTAGAACAAGTATATTACGGTATTAATATTGGAAGCTATTTGTGAAATGGTATGTCTTCTATAGATTTCAAATGATTACTCCTGATGCAATTTGCAACAGATCCTTTGCTAAACCTTGAAATTCTTCTTGTGGTAATTCCTTTAGCCTTCAGGATAGCAAAAACGAGTGCACAGAATAAAAAATGATGAGGGATGAGGTTTCAACTGTGGCTTTTGGTTTTGTCCTTGTAGAATAAATTTGGTTGAATGTGCTCATGCATAACTCACAAAGGGGATTCTTTAGTTGCTTTTGGTTCTCCTTTCCTCCTCTCCATCCTATTTGCATTAGCCTTCTAGTTGCCCTGTGCAGTGTCAAATTTTTCAAATGAATCCTTCCGACTTTGTGAGTAACTCCCTAAATAGGTCATATTATTACTTCTTTTGTAGTTAAAATCATTTGATAGGAGTATCAATGAGTTGTAACTTGTAACTCAGTAAATGAAACATAATGCTGAATGCTTTCTACCTCTCTATTAGGTCTAGTCAGCTATAGTCGTGGAGCTTTACATTTACTATTGATAATAATTTTTAATCTTTATAACGTGGAAGCTGCAATTTTTTTCCTAGCTGCTTCAATTATCTCTTTTTTTTTTTTCAAAAAAAAAAAAAAAAAAACAGAAACTGGAGAGACTTCAAGAAGAGGATCAAATAGAGAAGCCATTTCTACGCAAACAAATGAAGATCAGGTTCCCAGAGCGTGGAAGGAGTGGAAGAACTGTTGTAATGATCAAGAATTTGGAATTCAGTTATGAGGATAAGGTGAGGTGCATCACAGGGGAGGCTACAGTGAAGTGTTAATATTGAGTTCTCTGACGATATTATACACAGTGTTTACTGTTCTGCTGTGCTTTTTGTACCAGGTTCTGTTTAATAGGACAAATCTTACAATAGAAAGAGGTGAGAAAATTGCCATTATTGGCCCAAATGGGTGTGGGAAGAGCACCTTACTGAAGCTGATCATGGGCTTAGAGAAGCCGAAAGCAGGTGAAATTGTACTTGGGGAGCATAATGTACTACCCAACTATTTTGAGCAGAACCAGGTGTGCTCCTTTCGTCAATCTGACACAATTAATTTAAACTTGTACTCTCATTATGTTGTCGATTTCTATTGTTCTGCATATAAATTGTTTTTGCCAACTGAATTTGATCTTCCTCTGCAAGGCGGAAGCACTTGATTTAGATAAAACAGTGCTTCAAACTGTGGAAGAAGTTGCAGAGGACTGGAGAATTGATGATATAAAGGGACTGCTAGGACGTTGTAATTTCAAAGCTGATATGCTTGACAGAAAGGTGTCGCTTTTGAGTGGTGGTGAGAAGGTAAATTCAACTGGCCTCTATCTGTATGCTCAGTTGCATACTCTTTTAGAAATTCTGGTTTCACAATAAATGAATTTATTTTGCTCTTTGAATTGTTTGATGAAACTTTCATCTATGCACTTTTGAGTCTGTTTGTACCTTTCAACAATAGACTAGTACAAGTTGCATTCTTCAGTCGACAATATTTTGAAGCATAAGGACCGGTACATGCATCAATGATTGCTTGAAACACATATAGAACCAAACATCACCTTCAATTCCTTTTCAATTTTTTTTTCAAGTCCTTTTCAATCAGCTGGGCACCTGAGTTTCTTAATATCCTCTACTGTAGCAATCTTATATACAACGATTCAGAAAATAATAAAGCTTTGGATAATAGTTATAAATATTATCAAAATCAAGAACTCGTGATAATAAAATGTGAATTTAGGGTGTAGCTTTTACTGATGTATCTTTAATCTAGGATCAGAGAATGAGGTTCTTGATTATGGGCTTTGCCTCTGAAACCTGAATAAATTAATGGCTATGTTGTTGGTAATGGTTGAATAGGTCATGCCATCGTAGATTTTCATCAATGCCTCATCAATAGTATCTGCCATGTCATTTTTTCTTTTGGTACAATATTAGCCTATATTGCTGTTTATGACAAGGCATGCGCTTTGAATATTGCCATCTGTTTTAATTCAGGCACGTCTAGCGTTTTGCAAATTCATGGTGAAACCTTCAACTTTGCTAGTTCTGGATGAACCAACTAATCATTTGGATATACCTTCAAAAGAGATGCTTGAGGTTTGTTTTTTTTTTTTTTTTATAATTTTTGCTTTTACTCATTTTACATTTTATTTATTTAAAATTCAGTGTCCAATCTGTGTCTAATTGTCACATCAGGAGGCCATAACAGAATACAATGGAACAGTCATCACAGTTTCTCATGATCGATACTTCATAAAGCAAATAGTTAACAGAGTAATTGAAGTTAAAGACGGCCAGCTACAAGATTATGCAGGAGATTACAATGTAAGCTTGCCCTTCTATTTTATTTTATTTATTCTATACCTCTTATTACATGATGCATCCTCTGCCACATTTATTCATCTTGAGCATTTGAAATAAAGTTTCATATCCATGACGGAAGGTATGCGTCCTTCGAGGTATGAGATCACATTTTTTGTTGAATCATTAACATATTGATATATCAAGAATGATAAATGGAAAATTCTTATTTGTCCTACATGGATGGCATGAGTAGGAATGCGAATTTCTAGTCCTGGGTTGCTTGTGGTTTTTGACCAAAGATTTCTTGATTCACAGTATTATCTAGAGAAAAACCTAGATGCAAGGGCGAGAGAACTTGAACGTGAGGCAGAGCTTGAGGAAAGGGCTCCCAAAGTGAAGGCCAAATCAAAGATGTCGAAGGTAAGTGGTAACCGTTTTATTGCTAGCATCAGAAAATAGACAGAAATGAAATTGTTTTTGGAGTAAGCCTCATCATTGTATTCTTTAACAGGCTGAGAAGGAAGCTCGGAAGAAACAAAAAGTGCAGGCATTTCAGGCTGCAAAACAAAAATCAAAAGGACTGAAGAATTCCAAGAGATGGAATTGAAGAGGGATACGTTGAAAAAATGATTGAATTTCACACTTGATTGAACTAATTTTACCATGTAAAGAGCCTAGGAGGTGATGTGGTGCATTTCACCAAGGTACTCAACCATTGTAAATAATATTGATAGAAATGGAGGTCTAAGTTAAAAGGGGACCATATGAAATCTTGCTATGACGTTTGTTTGAAGCTTTATGGAAAACTCCGGACCCATTTGGCTAGGTTTACACCAACTGCTCTTACAATTTCATCATCAAATCTTCCTGTTTCTTATCATTTTCTTCCATTTATGTTCAATCACAGGAGAAGGAAGAGGCTCTTAATTTTATGCTTCTCAATTAAGGAGTACGAAAAGACATGTACGAGTCTTTAGAAAACGAGAGTATTACACTATTACTCTTTAATTTATATAATTTGATAAAATTAATTATTATAGTTTTTATATTTTTTTAAATGTATATTAAATAATTTCCTACTTTTTATCGTTAAAATATTTAATTAATTTCATTAATTTTAAAACTTAAAAAATTATTATTTTAGAATTATAATGATTAAATAATTATTTAATTTTTCTAAATTCAAAATTGTAATTATATAATTTTTATAATTTGAAAAATATAATTATTTACTTAAATTATATGGTTAATTCTAATTAAAATTATTTTTAATTATTTTAATAATAGTTTAAATAGATAAAAAAATTTAAATATTTAATATTTTAAAATTAATAGTTTTGAGAATATATAGATTTTTGAATTTATTTTTAAAAATAAAATAATTATTTATTTTACAAAATCAAAAAAATTTAATTGTAATATTTTTTTTATAAAATGAAATGAAATAAAAAATAAATTAAACCGATTAAATTTTAATTTTTCAATTTTAAAGAGATTCTACTCGCCCGTAAAAATTTATATATCACAGCCACCGGTGGTTCTTCGCCGTCTGAGGACAAAAGCTTGTTCTGGAGCTCGCACCGAAACACTAGACTACTCTCTGCTCTCTCTCCAACGTTGGATTATTTTTCTCAGCTCACAGACTCTTTTTCGGTGTTTCTCTGTCGTAAAAACGATGATGGGTCGAGGTCTACTTGGTATGCCTGGACCATGGGCCGATGATAACCGTGAGCCTTCTGATCATTATACAACAAAAATTGGGGGACTTCCTGTGAGTTTTAACTACCTTATGATTTCATTCCTTGCTTGAACTTTTTTCATCTCAGCTTTCTTAGGTGTTGTCTCTCCACAGGACTGGCCTTTTCCTCTAGAGGCAGTACCTCCCAATCTGTTTAACTGCGGTGCTTGTGGAAGGAAGCTATGTCTTGTTGCACAGGTTTTTCCTCATTGTTATTCTTGTTTATTTGTTCTTTTTTGGATATATGATGTGGCTATTCATTTTTTTCTCAAAGGTTTATGCTCCCATCTCTAATGGAAGGTTGAAAATTGAAGATCGTCTTGTCATGGTCTTTGGTTGTGTGATGGCAGAATGTGGGAGCACTTCTCTTAGGTCTTCAATTTCTGTTTAAAGTGTATTCTCTTGATTGATTGTTCTTTTGAAAAGAAAATAAATTTCTTGGGACTTGCAGCTGGCGTGCTCTTCGCCTGCAGAAACTGGATGATGGAAGAGACCCATCTACAAATTCTGAAGATGTGGTTCCTGTTACTCCTCCTCCTGCTTCAGTTTCAAAAACCAACTGGATGGAGGATTTGGGTGATGAAAGTGATGAGGACATTGATCTTGAGGCTTTGGGTAAAGCACTTTCTGAAGCTGGAAGTTTGGCTTCTAATTCCAAGAAACTGCATAAGAATGATCAATCTGAGAATGTTATTAATGCTTCCCCAAAAATTCCAAGGATAAGAATGGTTGACATGGAGTTACCGGGTAATTTTCTTATTAATTCGACTAATGAATTAGAATGTGTTGTAGATAATTTCTTTTCATGTTTCCTACAGGCACATAGATACTTTCTTCTTGTTCTTACACAAAGCAGTTGAACTTTTTTCCTGAACTTTTGAATTCCTGCCAATTGTCATCTAACTATTTCCCCAGGTTCTTTTCGAGTGATGCATTAAATATTGTTACTAATTAATGTAGTTCATTTTATCTGGTACTTGCAGTGGTTCCTTGTTTTTACGTTTATACTCAGGAAGAACCATTCTCAAGGGATATTTCTTCTATGTGCTTGAAATATTCCGCTCTTTCCATTGAGGAGAAACAAAATGATAATGATCATCAAGAACAAGAAGAAGCTTGGGGAGTTGAAGGTTATGAATACGATAAAGCTTTAACTGCTGACAGGACATACCTCAAGTTCAAGAAAAAGTTGGATGCTAATCCAGAGCAATGCTTCAGGTATTGATTTTCTGGTAAACACGTCTTGAGTTGCAGAAATTTGATGGCGGTGATAGCTTACAATTATAGTTATTGACAGATTACAGTCTCACATTGTGGCTTGGGTTGGGTGTCACTTAACTGTTGTTGAGTAGATTGTGCTGCTTGATGTTGGGACTGGCTTGTGGTGGGACTGGCTTGATGTTGGAAGTTCCAAAATTGTGCTGCTTAAGACTTCATATTGCCTTGAAAGCTATGCCCAAAAATTCTATCGAACATAATGGAAATTTTTTGTGGTGATACATTTTGATTGGGCATTACCAATATTAAATAATAGTGCACAAGTCTAACTCACAGTTCCAACTTGTGGAGTATAGCTGGTTTCTTAATGACATTCATATATTTTCTAAGTACAAGAGTTCTTTTGAGACTTCGGCCATGTTTGTTTTATGGAAAATATTTTCCAAATTTTCTGACTTTTGGAGCATTCAGGAAAATTGATCAATGGGAAATATTTTCTTGATCAAAGAGAAACTCATGCCATTTTTATTTTTAAGGAAAATGACTTCCTCTTTTCAAAAGAATGTTATTTTCTAGACTTTAGAATGTTAGTAATACCACAGAACTTTTTATACATAAATCTTATTAACATTCTTTTCTCTTTAATGTTGTAACCAAACAATGGAATATAAGTTATCGTCTTGGATCATAAACATTTTCCATGGAAAATATTTGCTGCATATTAGTTATTTTCCTCGAGACAAAAGGAGCTTTCATCTATGTTTTACCCTTTTTTGCTTCAAAAGGAAAGGGTCTGAGTTTGGCAGTGAACCTGTGACCTCCTCTTGCAACCTATGAGACACTAGTTTGAGCCAACCTCAGTTGGCATAGTTTATAATAAGAATATATTAATATAATGATAATAATTTTCTTGATTTCATCTCCATGTAGTAACTACTTAAATAGTAATCTGGCTTTAGAATTGTGAATTCAGCTTTGAGTTTGAAGTCATACAGAGTATATGTAATGAGCTCACTCATCTTTGATTTTCAGAATTATCCATTCAAATGCAATTTCAGACTGACTGCTCATGTCTTTGTATGTGCACGTGTATCCTATTCCAGCACATTTAGATGTCACAATTGCTGTTTGTCTTAATCGGTCTGATGTTTATTAAGATAACTGCTTTACCATCTTTGTGCCAGCTAACTGTTTTGCTCTCTCCTACTCCATTATATGGAATACTATGATTGCTCAAATAAAAGCTCCTTGACATACCAATGTACTCAGGTACTTGTATGGTGGGATGCCTCTTCTAGCAACACCAGATGTAGGAGACCCTGGCTCATGCAAGCTTTGCGGTGGTTGGAGGCATTATGAGATGCAGCTGATGCCCCCATTAATTTATTTTCTACAAGATGCTGCTGATGATTGCCAAAAACCTGCACTAGAGAATTGGAATTGGATGACTCTTATTGTCTTCACTTGCTCCAAGGTGAGTTTTCAGCCTGTGTTTGCTCTGATAACTGTTTCACACTTGGATACATTAGCTTTGTTATAGTTAGAAAGGCTTGATGCAATTAGCTGCCACAGATGAATCTTGGTTAATTAACCCATTATCACTAATTTCAATGTTCACTTAATTTTAGTTTGCAACATAAAGATTACTCAATTCGGATTTTCTTCAGTGTAAGCTCACTTACTTCAGTTGACATTTTATTGGTTTTTCTGATGTAGCAGCAAACTCCTACTTTCCATTTCAATTGTGTGTATGAGTGTATGTGCGTGTGTGCTTGTTCTAGCAAAGTTTATCTAGAATTTGATAGTAATAATCTTATCAAAGCACAAGTTGAGTGATTTTATATGACAAATGGAAATGAGGTGATCGTACTTAAAATTTCGTGACGGTTTATTAACCACTGCATCTTGGAAAGGTCTCATCCATATTGGTTGAAGAAGCTGCTGGAAATAAAGAATCAGGGGGATTCTTCTTTTGGGTGGATAGCAGTTGCAGGTGGGGATAAAGACTATGACCTGCTGGAGATGACTGATATTCTGTTGCTATTCTCAAAAGTGTAATGTGAATAAAAAAAAAGGTTCTTCGTGAAGCACAGAAATTTTTAATGGGGAAATGTTCTTGCACATGCTTTAGTTGATTAATATTAGAATGCACTTCCTAGTTTTACTGAGATTACCTGCTTCTTTACATTCCTGATTCTCATGCTCAATAGTTATTACAGTAAGTACTCAGATGCATGACTTCGATGTTCAAACGTTATTTCCAGAGTTGTTGCAACCCATCTGATCAAGAAAAATCCAGTGCTGGTGGGTGGATTGTGGCAGAGGAGGCTGTTGCTGTACAATTTGAGAAACCGGTGGATGAGTCGGTTCATCTTGGTTTTTTCTCATGATCTGTAGAGAGAAACCAAAGATGTATTTCAACAGCAAATCAAATACTATACATGGATGTGATGTTTGATTTTCTTTTTTCCTCTTGGTTTTCTATTATTTGATTTTTTTTGGACAAGGGTGAATATAAATTTGGAGAGTTATCAGTATAAGTTGGGACTGTAAACTGGAAAAGGTTGGAATTTGAGGCAGAAGATTGTCCAACCATTTGTGTGCATTCATCCAATTTGGCTGCCATTTATAGTTGGGAAATGATATTGGTCAGACAAGTTTAGCTTTCCTCATTCTCAACATCTTTCTTGATTCTGTTGAATGCTTTGATTTTAATGACAATTGACAATTTGGTTTACTGGATCAGCCCACCAACCATAAGCTTAAGCTGCTCATATTCGTGTTCTTCAACACATGGCAAAATTCACCCAGTTTCATTTTTAATGAAATTATTTTTATTTTTGAAAATATCTCAAATTTAATTTATTCGAATATATGGAGCATGGAATGTAAAATAAATTTATAAAATATTAAAATTATAATTCATACTTAATGTTCATATCAAACTTTTTTTTTTTAAAATAATCAATTATATAATAATATCTTTTGGTTTAAATTATGAAAATTGATTATGATATCTTTTGCTTATTATATTATTTCTTCTTCTCAAAAAAATTAATCTATATTTAAAAAGAACTCATGAAATATCTTTTAGTAGTAAACAATGAGAGAGAAGGAATTGATATTAATTAACCTTAAATTTTTAACATTTGAATCATATAATGATTTTGAATCTTGTTTATATTATAAAATTACTTTATATGTAAAATTTACTATATAAAATGTAAAATTAAAAAAGTGAATTGCTTATAATAAATCAAAATAAAAATAAAAGATAAGGTTTTTCATATATAATTGGGTAATATAGCCTTTTGCGTATTACATTATCTTCTAT